>NDGM011212632.1:8327-23229 GCA_002564305.1 Octomys mimax | reverse complement strand
ACACACACACACACACACACACACACACACACACGCACCACCACCACCACCACCACCAAAAATCAAAACAAAACAAAACAAAACAAAAAACTTAAAAAAAAATTCATATAATTCTGGGCTGGCCAAATAGCTCAATGGATTAAAGCACCTGCTTAGGCAGATGCAGGGGTTGAGGGTTCAATACTCAGCCTGCTGTGCTGGCCCCAGAGCATGCAGAGATGACAACTGAGACTGGGTGTGGTGGCACATGCCTGTAATCCCAGCACTTGGGAGGCTGTAAATGGAAGGATCACTATGAGAACTATCTACATAGTGAGACTCTGTAGACCCTGTACTAAATACAAAAAAAAAAAAAAATTCTTTTAATGTCACCTAGAGATTACTGGTGGACGCACCATAGTCTGATTGACTTGTACATTTTTGAATCTTTAGAGACAACCTCTAGTTAGTTACTTTATGATCTAGCTAACGATACAAGGGCTTTATAACACTATTTTTGTACTCTTTTCTTTCTTTCCAGGTGCTGTTGCTTTGTATTTTATTTTATTTATTTTCTGTATTTAGGACAGGGTTACAGGGTCTACAGGGCCTCACTACATAGACGGGACTCGTAGTGATTCTTCTGTTTTCAGCCTGCCAAAGCACTGGGATTATAGGTGTGCAGCGCCATGCCCAGTCTTCTGGCTTTATATTTTAATTCTACGTGTGCTTCAAGCCCTCCAAATGCTATTATTTTAGTTTCAGGCAAGTACCTTTCATCAGATTCCCATCCACGCTCATCCTTTCTGTTCTTCATTTCTTCCTGCTTACATGGCTCCACTTAGGCAGTTCTGCCTGAATAACTAATCTGCTTTACTGTCTATGTGTCTACTGAAGTAAACTCTCCCCTTTTCCAAGCTTTATGCATTCTCCATTTGCAAAGAATGTTTCAGTGAGCCTAAATGCCAAAAGTCGCCATTGTTTTTCTCCAGCGTTTTGAAGTTTTTTTCCATCCTCTTTCGTCTTCTTTCCTTTCATTCGCAAAAAAGTAGCTGTCTGTCTTCCTGTTGTTCTCTGTGCATCGCTGGCTGCTTCTGCTTCTAAGACTTGCTCCCTTGATTGTCAACAGTTGCATACGAAGTGCTTGCGCATGCGTTCCTTTTGTGGGCTTGTAGGCCGTGTCAGCACCCTTCCAGCAGCACTGAAACATTCTCAGCTCACAGCTTTTCAGATGATACTTTTATCATAGTCATTCCATTTGCCCCATAGTCTGGCTTCTTCTCTCTGCATCAGATGTCTTGCAAATTATTATTAAGGTTTTCCACTTTTCCTGTGTCAATTTTAGATATTTCCTATGGCCTATCTGTCAGTTCACTTATCCTCTTTTCTCCTGTATCTAATTTTTAACTAAAACAGTTCATTGGATTTTTAAGGTTTGTATATTACTTTTCACTTCATTCTTGTCCATATTTATTCCACTTGGAATAAATATTTATTCCTTGGAGCAATTCTCTCTCCATTGATGTTTTTAAACATGTCCCTTGTACTTATTTTAAAGTTCATGTCGAATTACTCCAATGTCTGAATACCTATATGTCGGTTCCTATTACCAGTTTTCGTGTGTGTGTGTGTGTGTGCACACGCACGCAGGGTCTCCTATGCAGCTTGGACTCTTTGAGATCCTCCTGTTTTCTGCCTCCCTAGTGATGGGATTGCAGGCGTTTACCACCACACCTGGACGTCATCGCCAGCTCAGTGCGTCCAGGGACAGGGCTGGTGTGGCATGTGATACCAAGGATCCAACCCTGTCCCCTGCACTTACCTAAGCAAGTGCTTAGTCCGCTGAGCTATCTCACTTCTCCTTCCCTGAAAGGTTTTCCCTAAAAACCTTTTTAGGTTTTTTCCACTGATTTTTGATGTTTATTCCAATTATCTGTCTCACTTGATACTTTTACACTGAATACAGAATCTTGCATATAAAGAAGCAACAGTCAGGCCTCTGGATGTTGTTAGCATGTTTTTCTACAGAAAGTCACACGTGTTCTTGACATACCATGGCTTTGTTTCTGGCATTGGAAGGCTTTGGCCTCTTCTGGCTGTCCTTCCCCTTAGGCTGGGGTCCTCCAGCAACCTCCGACTGGAGCCTGTGGTGTGTACCGGGCCCCTCCTCCCCAGTGGGTTCTGAACTCCCACTTTTGTTTCCCTGGGCAGGGAGACTGCCAAAATCCCTGCTTAGCTCTTAAGCCTCTTAGCAGCTGCTTTCCTCTGGGTTTCTCTTCCCCTTGCCCCACGTCTGGAAGCTTTGCTGTGACGAAGGTCCCAGGGGCAACGGGGAGCATAGTATGAGCCTTCCTTCTCTGGGGTCCCCTTAGTACTTGAATCTTGGCCTCCTGTTTTCCAGCTGCGCCACACTTTCAAGTTTTGTCTTCTCATCCATCCAGACTTTTCTAGGCTACCACTTTCCCTGTTGACTCTGCTTCCGACGCTGTAAATTGCAAATACTCCAGTGGGAAAAAGGCATCCGTGAATGAGAGTTCACCACTGTGCTTGTCCCTTCCTCTGGGATCTTGTATCTCAAGTCCTGGCTGTCTTGGTTGGCTTACAATGTCTTCAGAACGTTTTTTTTTTCTTTTTCAATTCAGCTTTTGTTGTTGTTCTCAGTAGTAGTATCACTCTGACATAAGCTGCCCTGTCCTAGGCAGAAATGCTAGAAATTCTCATTTCTTTATAAGAGTTTTCCTAAAATCTGTTTACATTTCCTCTTGGAAGGTCTGCAGTCCTAAGAGCTACTACTAGATTGGTGTTGCATTTGGTATTTAAAAATGAATCATATCTACTTGTTTTTCTGTGGATTTTCCCCCACATGTTATAATACCCATTGAGATCTCCTTCCTTCTTTCCTTTTTTCTTACCTTGCTTCCTCCCTTCTCCCTCTCTCTTTTCCTTCCATCTTTTCCTTCTTTGGCTCCTCCTTTTTGTAGTGGTGATGGAACACAGGGGCTTGCACATGCTCAACATGCAGTCTACTGTTGACCTACACTTGCAGCCCCTGTTGATATGCTTAAAATGCTAGCTTAAGGGTCACATGACTCCTCAAGCAGGGGCTGGCCATGTGGGCATGATAGCTTCTACCTCAGATGGGGAAAGAATTCCAAGGATTTTCCCTCTGAAGAATTAGACGAGCATTTGACAGGTATTTCAGTCAGATGTGCTCTGAAATTCACAAGTGACCCAATGGCCAATTTATGGCTCAGGCTGCTTCTTAGGTACCCACATATTCCTTTCTGCCCATGATAGAGGGAATGGGCGATCCTGGGCTGCTGGTGCCTTTCATTTAGAGCTATACTGAGAGGGCCAGCGCAGATTTTCCTGCATGCAGCAGCAGCTCAATTGTCTGCCTTAAGTTTTAATTGTCAAAACAAACCAGTTTTGGGTCATTGTTCCATGGAGCCAGCCGGAATTATGATCCTGGCACTTCCTCCTTGTTCCCTGGCTCCCAGACAAACAGGCCTAGATCTTTGCTTCTGTGTGACCCTGAGCACCTGAAAGCCTTTGTGCTCTTACTCCAGCCAAAGTCACCAGCGTAGCAGAGCCTTTTGCTTTATCTCTCGGCTTTGTCGATTCTTTCTCCTGATCCAAGACTGAGTTGTGATTGGCTTCCTTCCATGGCTTCACTCATTCTGAGCTTCTGGCACCTTGTGCTGGAACTAGGTTTAAGTTGCCACTTAAATTTAGGAAGCTGGGCAGCACAGAACGAGGTTCCTTTGGAACGTGTCCATGTGGCCCAGCTTGCAACCTGGAGTCATCCATTCATGGGGCCTGCGCTCACAGCACCAGAGTAGGGCCTGACACCTTGGGCGCACATCCATTTGTTATGTGGCTTGGTTGCTGGTTCTCCTTCTCAGAATGAGCCTTACTTAATTTAATAAATTTATCTCTTTTTTTTGGCGGAACTGGGGATTGAACTCAGGTCATTACGCTTGCAAGACAAAAACTTACTTAATTTATTTAATTTTTTCAATGGTAAGAATGGAGATTCTTCATGTACCCTAGGCAAGGTCTCTACCACTGAGCTACTTTCCAGCTCTGAAATGATTTTGCTTTCTAATCTATACAATGAAATTAAATATTGAAATGCAAGTCATCAGATATTGAAAAAATGGACACTGTACACAGCCTAAGCTGTGCATACTGTGCATGCCATGTATCTCTGTAATATGCCAAGACTTGACTGTGACAAGCTCAAAAACACTCATCTCAGAGGGGGCTGCCAACCACCAGCACACTGTGCTGGTTGCAGATAGCTCAAAGAATTTCTTGATTTCAATTCTACTGCTGTCACAGGGTTTGCTGCCTGCTCCCAGAATTAAGGGCCGTGCCGCAGTTCAGTTATCTCTTTCCCACCAAGCTTACAGATCTCTGAATTGTATCCAGGTAGCCACCTGAGCAAAGCTTGTCAGACCTCTGTGGTGGGGAAGGGAGGTCAGCACGTGAAGCCTAAGCTTGCCCCACTCCCACATTAACCTCTTCTCCTTTTGTCATGAGACCTGAATCAGATCTATTAAGCGCGTACTGAGTAGTACCATTTACGCCGTTTGCTGCTCTGTATCGCTGGGGCTTCCTGGCCCCTGCAGATCCATACATTTTCACAGCCACTGTCACTACTAGACTGGGAGCCCAGAGGTAGAGAAGCCACAGTGCTTATTGTCCCAGCAAGTGTCACTGCGGTCTGTCCTCCAAAGGAATAGCATTTGCCAGCCTGAGAGTGCCAGACATGCTGTCAAAAATATGTGAGGGACACTGCCTTGTTTCCTCCTGTGTTTGCACATAGTATACACATAGACACATACAGCAATTCAGACTTACACAAAACACACACTGACACACACAGCTAAGTCCAGAGACACACATACTGACCTGTACACACCAACACACATGGCCATAAAATAAAATAGATAAATATACAATAACTACACAGCCACAGACACCAATACACAGTTATATACACAGCAAGACACATGGATGAAAAACAACACAGACACACACATGCCGGGACACACAGACATGAAAACCAATACACAATGATACCCACACCAACACACACAGAGATGCAGATAGACCCACAAACATATACACTAACACATACCATGATATATATAAGCACAGACACTAACACAGAGAGACATCAACACATACATACACATGTAGAAATACACTCAGACACACATAGAGATACAGACAGAGACACATACAAAATAAATGCCAGTATACATGTATGATACATAGTCACATAGCTACGCACACACACAAACACAGGTAGGGGGTAGAAAGTGTGCTAGAGGGGGTCCCACATATTAAATGGTGGCAGAGCCTAAGTCCTGCTCAGCTCTGTAGGCCCCTCATTGGAGGGATCCACAGGCCCAGTGTTTCACAGAGTCCCAGCACCTGTGTAGAGCATAGACTCAGCCCTGTTGGGAAGGCCCAGACCCTTGGGAGGAAGCAGACAGGAGATGTCAGGAGTTGCATATCTTGGGACATGAGCTGGAGCGATGCTTATGGAACTCAGGAGGGTTAGGACCTCTGGGCCAGGGCAGCAAATGCAGAAGGGAGGCCTGTGTCCCCGAGGAGGCCTGGGGACACAGCAGGGGCTCACAGCTCGGAAGGGCAGGTGCCCACACCAAGAGCTAATGGGGAAGCATGTAGGGGAGATGAGGGGCAGGTGCTTGCAACCCTCATTTCAAACAACACTTTGATCTCTTAGGCCATTATTTCCTTATTTCTAATTAATGTCATAAAAAGTCTACTTGCAAAACAGTAAAGAAAATCAGACAAAATCACAAACAACAGTATACTTTAGTGGCCTTCTGCCAAGGCCCACCTTTGGTGCCATTGGGCCCACAAGAAGCACATGCTGTGTACATCCAAGTACTACAAACTTACAAAATTTCTGAATCACAATCATGAAATAGTTGAATGAAGAAGCAGCACACCTTTGCCAAGTGTGACCATGTCCCACTGCAAGAGCAGGCTACAGCTGAGCCGTGTTGGTTCCTAGGCATCTGTGTCTGAGGCTGGAGAGGGGAGAGCTGGCTTCCGGCATACAGAACATCCTTTCCCATTCACCTCAGACGATGTCTCTCATTGTGAGGATCACAGCCTCAAGCTTTGCCCGCCCCCTCCCACTCTTCCTCATATGAACGGTGGCCTGGGCCAAGCATTTGCCCCTGAGGGAACCTATCTTCAGTGAAGTCGGCCTGTTGCTCAGCAGGACACAAAAGCAGTGAGCTTGGGCCCTGGTGGTGCACCATTGTGGGGCCAGGAAGGGAAATTTGTACTCTAGAGTCCTCAGGACCTTGTCCCATGGTGAGTGTGGAAGAGCAGAAGGGCAGGGAGAGCAGGACCTTGTGAGGAGCAAGATGTATGGAAGAGCCTCTCTGTTTCCTGTCTAAGGACCCCTGACGTGACACAACTGGTCACTCATTGTGCTGTGCTCACACCAACCTCCACCATCCCTGTACACTTTACGAGGCTGAAAGCAGGGCATGTACCCATTCGAATATTTGCCTATTTTTAATTTTGACATGAGTATCAGGCTACGGATCTACAATAGTCTTCATAGTTAAAATATTTTATTACCTTACAAACATATAATCATGGTAGGAAATAAGAAAATTGTAAATAAAAGAATTACTGTATTTCCATAGGACCCATAGATAAATGCTATTACCATTTTTGTGTATTTCTTTTCAGAATGTTTATGATACATATTCATATATATTTTTCTTTTCAAAACTAGGATTTCCCTACAATTATTGTTTTGTAGCTGGCTTTTTCCACATTTACTACATTTCAAATTTCCCCAGGTGAATACATGTTTTTCTCCAATATTTTTTCTTAATAGTGCTTAGTATTTGATGGTATGGGTAAACAATCACCTCGTAACAATCACAATAGTGCTAGAATAAAAAGTGGCATACTCAAGCCTCTGTGTAGTTCATCTATTGCGTCTTCCAGGTGTTTCTGAAAGGCAGATATCGTTATCACTTCTTCGGTGTTTAGGCACCTGTTGACATACATGTAAAGCACTCTTGCATTTTTTTATATTACAAATAACATTGTACCAAACACATGGCTTTTGAACATGGTCTTGTTTCAGAGAAAAAATTCAGAAATGTGGTCACAGATTGAAGACTATGCTTATTTTAAACAAGTTGTAGGTACAGTTCTAAATTTTCCTCCAGCAAGTTTTACCAACATAGTTTTGTCCAGCAACAGATGAAAATGTCCCTTTTCTTCTATGAGGTGGATGACAACACTGATATCATTTAAAAAGATAAGAAAAGCAAACTGAATACAAGAACCTCAAACAGATTTACAAGGGGGACACAGCAAGAACCCCAGACGTGTGAATACCTGTGAACCTGGGTGCATCCACACGACCTTTCACAAGCCATTAATGATTTATAATTCTTTTTTTGTTAAACATCTGATTTTCCCATTTCTCCATTTAGGCAGTATTTCACTTTTTTATTGATTTCTGAGTTCCCTTTCTATCATAAGGATAATAAATAATCATAGGCTTACCCATATATTTTGCAAACATTTGCTCTTAATTTGTTTCCATTTTGATTTTTATTACTTCCATTTTATTTTATAATTTTTATCATTTATTTCTCTATGCAAAGTATTTCTACTTTATTCAGAGAAATCCAGTAATTTTTTCTTTTTACATTTAGGTCTTTTGCTTGGAAAAGTCTTTCTTACACTATATATATTTATATACAGTATCTTTTGTAATCATGAATATATATACATATATTCTTATCATTATACAAAGTTAAATTTTTAAATTTACTACTGTACTCCATTTAGACTTTATTTGTTGTAAGATATGAGGATCTAACTTCATCTTTAAAATAATAATTTAGCACCATGTATGGAATGATTTAGTCTTCCTGCATACATTTGAAATCTCAAATTTTCTTAATTTTCTCAGAGTTTATATAATTATTCTGAGTCCTTTGTTTGGCTGTGGTTACCTGGAATCTCTGGGATCAGAAGGATAATATCATAAAGTGGAAGTTCTCTTCATTAGCCCTTTTTTCAAAGTTATCTTATTTTGAAAGGTGTGCTTTTTGAAATACAATATTTACTTTTTAACAGATTCGTCATATTCTTTAGCTAATATGTCATATTTCTGAAGTAGCTCTAGCTATACCTTTAGCTTCTCTAGGTTTTTCTAGAAGAAAGATATTGCACTGGGCAGATTTGGCTTTCACTGGACTGTTACTCTGAGATAGATTTTCAGGCACGGTATTTCAAAAACTGTTCTCACATGTTTCTTCCTATTGAGATATCAAGGCAGAACTTTTGCCTTTTGGCCGCCCCGAGAAGGCTTTCACCTTCGTATTTGTCTGCTAACGTCTTTGTCAGCACTGTGGCTTGGTTTCCTCATTGTGTTTAGTGCTCTAGCTCAGAACTAAATGCAGTGGAGCTCCAGGTTCTCTTGGGGCCTGTGAGTGACTGCTTTCTTATCTTGGATTATTGTGAGGGCCTGTGACTCTTCGGTGATGGCCTGCCCCCTCAGGGCGCACACGCACAGGGTCTCTGAGCCCAAGAACCTCCAACCTATGCTGCATGATCAGGGGTTCAGTAAAGGTCTTCAGATCTGGTGAATGTGCTTAACAAATGTTTCCTGAGAATTGGTGAGAACAGAAGATAAAGACAAACTGTTCGAGAAAGTCCACCCTCAACCTCCTTCCTTCCCAACCTGAATCTACTATATCCCATGATCCTTGCTGCCTTCGAATAAGCAGGCAGCATGATTTATGTGTAAATGCATTTGTACTTGAGATAGCAAGTGGCAATGAGAAAGCCTAGAATTAGAAAAACCTACAGGACAAAGACATGAGGACAAATCCTACTGCTTGTTTGTAGCAGCGGCAGCACTGCTTTCCTCGACCTGGGTAGGACCACGGAAGTCCTTCCACGGAGCCTCTGGCCTGTTTCTGCCTCCCCCTGAACTGAGCTCCCTGTCATCCTGCTACAGAGCACGAAGTGAGGGCCTGCTGTGGAAGACCGTCACGGGCTTCATTACCAGACTCAGAGTGGAGGCAGGAGGAAGGGGACAACTCCTCTGGGAGGGAGTGGGCTTGGTTCCACACTAAGTAATCACTGAACCCTTCAAACCCAGGTGTCTGGAGCAATCCCTCTTCTCCTGGGTAATCAAGCCCATTTCAGCATGCCCCTTCTCTAACCAGTTTTAGAGAAAAATTGCTCTGTTTTCCTACTGTTTCGCAAATGCATGAAAATGACTAGAAATTTTGGTCACCATGTGAGTCCTTTTATTATAACTGGAAAGTGGGAAGGGGTGTTTAGAGTTCAAACAAATAGCATTGCAGGCACAATATGTTACATTAAGGAAGGCTAATTTGGTATTATGAACTAAATCAGAAACACAACGTGAAGCTTTCCGTATTGACACGGGGTGCTAGGTAGCTCAACACCTCTCAGCAGCCTGCCTCATTTTTACACTGCTTAAACTTTCTCATGGATGTTTTTGCATGATAACCAGAATATTAAAATATATTAAAAGGGGCCTCATGCTTCACAGCAAATGCAAACATGGATTGCCCGTCAAAAGCTCCCCTTGGCCAGACCACAGGCTCCAAAGCTTTAGCAGCCAGCCAGAGGCTCCCAGGATCACAGCTACGCTGTAGGCGACTCTGTGGCCTCCTGGTGCCAGCCCCAGCCTCCCAGGGTGCAAGCAATCCTTATTCACCAGCAGTGTTAGGCATGGTGCAGGGACATGTTCTTCCATCCTGCAGCTGTTTCCTCAGAGGCAAAACCGTAAGTGCCGACTGATGCTGACTCTCTGCCAACCTCACTCCCAGCCCTGTTCTCCATAATATTCTCCCAATCCTCACCACTATGCCACTTTGATCTTTAAAAATAAATTTATTTATTTATTTGGTACAGGGTCTTTCTATGAAGCTCGAAGTCATAATGATCCTCCTGTCTCAGCCACCCTAGTGCTGGGATTACAGGTAGGCACCACCATGTCCAGTTTTGGTGGCGGGCATGGCATACCCAGGGTTCTGGGGCAGGCACAGCATACAGAACTAGGGATCAAACCCAGGTCCTTGCAGTTGCTAGACAAGCACTTAGACTGCTGAACTTTCTCCCTCACCCCATTATACCACTTTGGAAAGTTCTAGAAGGTTCAGAAGAAGCCACCAGAATAGAATTTCTCTGATTGTAGTTTTGTAGGTAGTGTTGCCCACACATATTGTGTCTCAAATTTCTTTGTGGAGGTGAAAAATTATACCCATTTATTTTCTAAAATCCAAACCAAAACAAAACTCTGAAGTTATCTGAGAAAAGGAAAGCAAACCTAAAGACAGAAGGCATTTTGTCATCAGCCACGATGGGTGCAATGATCCGGTACCCTCACTTTTGAACAGAGAGATGCTTCAAGCAGAGCAGTGTAAAAACCAGTGTGACGGTCACCTCCTGGACCACAGGAGGTGTCCCTTGCTGCCCTCGTGGGCAGTATCACTTTACATGATTAGTTTGGTAAAAGTGATAAAAGTGAAGGGATTCTGAACATGGAAAGGGCTCCTGGTCAGCTTGCTTTTCCCAGGTGGGCCTGAGAAAATCAGAGTAAATTCCTTAAGGAGAACGCGGCCATTCCTGCTGGCTTGGAGGAAGTACAGTGCCGGGTTTCCAGCAGTCTCTCCAGAATGGCAAGTGGTTGGAAATTGGGGGTCTTTAGGGGTTGGGAATGGACTGCATGGGCCGACAGCAGGATGTGGGGACTGCACTCCCTCAGCCACAAGAAACTGAGCTCTGTTAACAGCAAATGGGCCTAGAAGTGAACCTCAACCTCCAGAGAACCCAGCCTGCTACTCACCCTAGTTCACATCCTGTGAGATGTTGGGCCCAGCTGTGCCCCACCAGGCTCACTGACAGGAGATAAGAATGGCATAGTGTCCTAAGTGGTGGAATTTGTGATGCCTTCTTAGGTAGAAATGGACAGCAGTACATTTAGGAAAGAGATTTCCACACTTAGAAGATCAATCTGTACATCCCCAGGTTGATTATATTCTGCTTAATATGGACAAGCACAGGGCTCTGAGGATTTAGTCGCAGAAGGACCAGAGATGGGAAAAGACTCAAACGTCCCTGGGTCTCTGCCTCCTGGGAACAGTGACTGTCCACAAAGAGCACGAAGGTGCGATGGAATCTGATGGTGTTGGTTTCCATCACAGCCCAGAAATGACTCCATAAGGTTTCCACTAGGAAATCATCCTATTTTAAAGTGTTTTTGCCTCAGTCACACATTTCCATTCATCATAACAGTGTTTTCCTCACAAACATTGAGAACACATGTACCCATTACAAGATAACATGGGCTATCAGTACTTCATTCCTGCCAAAGTCCCCACAGTCCCTACATTTATAGTAAGATCCTATTTTTCCTCAAAGAAAGCTGTTTATTGATGGCCCATTTTCTTCTCAACGTAGTAGCATGTCAATAAATTGGTGAATATTTCAGTTTGTTAGATTTCCCCAAACATTCTGGAGAATTCCTTGGACAGTTTGCCATATAATTGCTTCATATAGTGGAGCTATAGAAACTATTTATATATACCATATGACAGACATTCATAAAGTACAAGAAGACATATTTGTCAATACAGTGATGTATAAGATAATTATTTTTATTATGTGAATTTCTGAGTCGAAATCAAGATAATCTCAGTTGTCCTAATGACTGGCATGGCCTTAGCTAGCTGTCAAGATGCTAGAAATGAAGGCTCTGAGTTATTTTCTGATTTTCCTCAGTTCTTCCTCATGCCTAGAATGTAAATCTCAGGGCACCATAAAATTGAATAAAAAAATCTAAGCTTAAATTATTTTTTGTTTTAAGTTGGATAGGAACATAATAGAAAAAGATCATCAAAAACAATGAGAAGAAATAATTGTTAATTTCTACAGTACCTTGAAACAGAAGCCCAAGAGAATAAATGGAATAAGGATACTATTAAAATTTCCTCTTTTATTATATCTTCGCTGTCAGAGTAATTGTTGCTCTGTCCAATATATGCAGGGGACAATTTACTTGCTGTTTTCTATTAGTTTTTAACATTAACATATACAGAAATAAAATGAATAGCAGGCTTGCTTTGCTTAATTAAATGACTGACAAGGCTCGGATGAGGCTGGACCACTCTTCCACCTAATATCTAAAGCCGGATGTTCCAAGTGGAAATAGTACAAGCAACGCAAACATCCTCCTTTATTAAGACAATGTTGATGCAATATTATAGATTATTCGCAGGTCACTAAATAAGAAGGGACGGCCACATGGTCCTTTTTGTACATGAATTATACATTAGTATTCAGAGAGAAAAACAATTCTGGTGTATCATTTATACACAGAAATAGGGGCTTGCGTGGATTCTTTCCTCTGTGAAATGAGGGCCTCCACACACACTGTGGAGTGGAACTTTCCACTAATAGATGGCAGAGCACTGCGAGGCACTAAGAATTACTGAGCACACAGTGGTTTGTCCCCAACACTGGGTTTCCTTCGTGATTTTAAAATTAGCTAGGATCTTAGGGTCTCTCCAAGGTTGGAGAGACTTCAGCAAGCTATGATAGCGAGATGCGGTGCATACTCCCCAGAATGAAATTCTAACAGTAATTTTTTCCGAGAGCAGGCTGTGAGCTGGACACCATGCTGTCATTGCTCTTCTCTCCCTATCCCTGTCTAGTTTTCCTTACACTCACACAGATGTGTGAATAGATGTCTGCATGGCATACAGACATGTGGATATAAACATGTGAATACAGGTATGTGCATGTATGTACGGTATTTTACATTATAGTATTTTAATCCTTTTAGGTAGACACTAAGCTGTCTCTGCTTTGCAGGCGAAGAGACGGGCACAGCGTTGTGTAGCCAGCGAGTATATCCAGAATGCTGAGCTCAGCATTCACTGTTACTCCTACACCATATGACTGATGGCGTTTACTCTTTAGTGGGTATTTATTGAGCACCCACTGCATACTGGGCACTCTTCTAGGCACAAGGTCGTGTCACGAACATCATAGCATAGCCTGGCCTTCCTCTTGGGGCCAGCATTATAGATTAGTCATAAGTCATAAGGACCTAATATGAAATGATACCCCGTCCAAGCTCAACAAATTACCTACACCTCAGGAAGGCTAATTCGTTGTTTCAGGAAGCATATGACTGCCCTACAAGTCTGTGGAGGCAGCCAGGGGACCTGGTGACTGGGGCTTCTCCCATTCCAGGGACTACATGGTATGCTTGGTTGAGCTTGGGTGGTAGTGTGGATGCTGAGCAAATGCTAATGTGCACAACCCTCTGGCTATTTTCTGGTTTTCTGACTCAGAAACCAGACAGAATCAAATAAATTTTATAAAATGTTTTTGTAGGTAAATGGACTCACGTTAGCTTGATTGATTAATGGAGTAAACCCCTCTCCACACCAGTTAAGAGCTTTCAGGAACAAGGTTAAGAGCGTACGGTCCAAGGCTGCATTCTTTCACGGCCTTGAAGAGAGAAGCCCAGGAAGCAGCCGTTCTCAGTGGGAGCCCCTGGACCACCTCCACCTTCGCGTATCTTTGGTACGGCCAGATGCGTGCCACAGTTTCTCTCCCACTTCCTTATGGGTTGGTGCCCCGGCATCCCCTGTTCCGAGGCAGCTTCTGAAAGGTTTACAGCGGATGTATATAGTGCCACTGCCAGTGTAAGAACTCCTCCAAAGAGCACTACGGCCTTGAAGATACAGTAATTCACACCTCCAATATTGCTAATAAAATTTAACAAATGGAAAAGCAAAATGTCAGACAAGCAATAATACTGATGGTATTTCTCTTAGGCCGGGTAAAGAAAATCATAGTGACTTTAATTGGTTAGAATAACGAAAGAAAAGAAAGNAAAAAAAAAAAAAAACACAGTGAGTTACAAGGACTCGACTGCAGCGAGAGTGAGTATAATTTTATTAAAAATAGGCGGTGGTGAGGCGACATGCCCGGAGAGGACGCCTTTTAGGACGGTGCGATCAACGGGAATTAATTATGAGAGTGAGGAGTGGAATCCTGCCCGTGTGACGGTGGGCCGCTGTGTCGTATTTCATGGGGCTCAAGTTGTGAGGAGAGAGAAGTGGCATTTATGGAGTGTAAGGCACTGTAGGATGTTGTGGGAAACCACGTCTATTCAGCTTGCCAGAGAGCATCTTCGTATTTACTCCTGCGATCCGGACACTGAGGCCTCCCACGTCTACAGCGTTCACGAGCCCGTTTTCCAGAAGGAAGGCTCTGGTGAATCCAGCAAAGCAGCTGTACGTTCTGGCATAACATTTCAGGGTTTGAAATCCTTCTTCTATCCTAGTAAGGGCTCTGGAGTGCTGAGAACAAATGCTGTGAGTGATCTGGGCGATCTTGCTCAATGATCCTCTTACGCAGCTTGTTACCATTGGGTTGTATGCTGTTGCCATGATGCTAATTGGTGACTGTCCTCAAAGCCCTAAGCTCCACAGAAGGCCAGGATTCACACATTAAAAGAAATTCTGACTTTTTTTCTCTCAGAGGAAATATGTTCCTTCTTTTCATTTTTTAATTATTATTATATTAGGTACAGGGTCTCACAATGCAGCTCGGACTCATAGTGATCCTCCTGTTTTCAGCCTCCTCAGTGCTGGGATTACAGGTGTGGCATATGGTGTTGGAGTTCGAACTCCAGTCCTCACGCTTGCCTAAGCAGGCACTTAGTCCTCTGAGCTGTCTTGCAGGTTCCTTCCCTTTTCGACTTCCTTTCCTCCTTCTTTTCCTTCCTTCTTTTCTTTCTCTTTCTTTCTTTCTTTCTTTCTTTCTTTCTTTCTTTCTTTCT
>NDGM011212608.1:4085-15186 GCA_002564305.1 Octomys mimax | reverse complement strand
TGCTTTGCTAAGCTTGTTCTAAGTAGGTGCTTTAGACCACTGAGCCATCTCGCCAGCCCATAAGTTTTTCACTTTAATGTACAAATATCCTTAAAATGTAAGTGAAATCACATGTTTTATGTGCATGGAATTTAAAGATCTTTTTCTATACAAATTGTGTCCTGAAATTATTTAAATTATACTCATCTCAGAACAGTGTGTGACAGTTTTGATCTATCCGAGAAAAATCTTAGAAACATTTGTGAAATGTGATAAATAGCTATCACACAGAATAGTGATTTGTATTTGATTACATAAATTTTTTCTTATACATACTAGCTGTTTGAGGGTTTTGTGTGTGTGTATATATTTGTTACAGGGTCTCACTGTGCAGCTTGGATTCATAGAGATCATCCGGCTATCAGCCTCCCTCGAGCGGGGATTACAGGGGTGTGCCACTAGGGGGATTCTCTACCGGGAGACAATAATTTCTAAAAGTACTTTATGTCAAAATATTTCATCTTTTATTTATAAAGTTACAATTTATTCTTAACTTTACTTATGCTTTTTGAAGGATAACATAAGTTTTTCCTTAGGTTTTGCCTAACTTCAGTAGATTCTTCCACCCGTATTACACTCCAAGTTAGAGCAAGGCTATGCTGCACTGTTTCTTATCTCTCCTCCCATGTGACAATTCGTCAAGTTTTTAATACACATATGTGAAGGCAGTATATTGAGAAAAACAACCAAACATAATTATAGCAAAGCATCTCACTTTTAATAAAAGCAAGCAGCACCTAATTGTATCAAAGCCCTTCCAGTCTTTATAAAAGAGCAGAGAATTGTTTCTAAGTGCATCTTACTCGACTGGGGAATGTAATGTACTATGAGTGTCTGTGTATTTGTCTTCTCACAAAGGTTCAAACTAAAGCTCCATGTTTAAAAAATATTAAAATATGTAACATAATTATCCATGATTTTTATGAGGTCAAAATATACAATGAAGGATTTATTTTAAATTACAGTAAAAGATACACTGCTTCCCAAAATATCCTCCCTTGCACCAAACATACCTATGCAATTGCTCTTGTCGTGTCCCGAAGCGTTTCTAGAGTCCTCCTCCACGAGGTCTTTAAGAAGTGTGACCAGCGCACGGGCCTGTGGCCTGTACCACGCAGAGGCCAGCTTGCGAAAGCAGTCCGGTGTGTTAGTCCGCCCCATTCACCGGCTGCGGCTGTCGGACTTCTGGCTCATCCTCAGAAAGAGCTTCGGGGCCAGCGAGATAGCTCAGCGGTCTGAAGCGCCTGCTTAGGCAAGCTTGATCCCTGGCACCACATGCCAGGCCAGCCCCGCCCTCAGATGGGCGGAGCTGGCCAAAAATAAAGGAAGGAAGGAAGGAAGGAAGGAAGCAAGCAAGCAAGCAAGCAAGCAAGCAAGCAAGCAAGCAAGCGAGCTTCAAAGGTGAACATACAGAATTGATTCAGGACTTCAAGGTAGTTTGAACCGCTTCGCAGCAACTGCATGAGTGGGTTCTAAGCCCGGGTGGGTGAGTCTTTGGGAAGGTTAATGATGATGTGCCTTGTAGTGGAAACTTTAATGTAAATACCCATCATAATTTTCAATTTTGCCTTATGCATAGCAGTAGGTTGACTTTATTTTTAGATGAGCCCAAATCAAACATATGTAAGTAACACAGATGTAAAACATCACATGTTACAGACATAGGTACTTCAGGTATAAGCACTATATATTCTTAGACTGACAGTGTAGGAGAATATTCATTTCTTGGTGTTGTGTAGTTCAGTTTGCAAAGTGCAAGAAGTCACTAAGCCCATTTTTCAGACTCCATAAATCATATCCTTATTACTATTTCACATCCTATATATTCCTAAATTCAGTTTCACTATGTAACTCCTTAAAGTATTTTCTTAAAAGGTTCCTCTTTCAAAAATAGTTACCAAAGTGTTAATTATAAAATCTGAGTGATCTGAAAGAATTGTGTGGCTTTAGGGGAAATTACTCATTTCTGATGCAAATTGTGTGTGGAAAACTGTCTTATGATAAAGAAACCACCAATATAGGGATGGCTTCCACACAGTACCCCCACTTGCTCCTTTGCACCCACAACTGAGCAGGCATGGCTTGCGACGCAGTTACCATTGCAGGGCCCAGAGAGCTTTGCTCCCTATTTCATAGCCATGCCAGGAGGGTAACATCATTCTGCTAATTGTGCTGTTAACACAGACATTCATGAAAGACCTTTATCATCTTTTAAAATGTGACAGGAAATAGGCATTGGTTAATTCATTAATTCACAGGTTGTAACAAAGGTAGAAGGGCAGAAATACAATTTACTGTCCAATATACGTGCTATGAGGTAAAATATATTTTTTACAACAACTATTAAGCTGAAAAGGAACTTCAACATTGTACTCAAGAACAGAAACAATGAAATTAGAGGGGCACCGATGTTTGAAGAGGTAATCGTATTGCACTGGCCTGAAAAGCATGCATGGCGCTAAGACACCCATGATGAGTCACACTGCCGTGGGGACACAACAAGATCTGTAAGCATGAGAGGTGAAATGAAAAACCGGCAGAAAATGCAACACATGGCAATGAAATGCCTAGGTTTTCTAACATATAATACTGTATGTTTATAATTTGGGGGGGTTATTGGGGATTGTACTTAGGACTCTGTGCTTGCCAGGCAGTTGCTTATGCCACCTAGCTATCTTTCTGGCTCAGTATACTGTATTTTTAAACCAGCAAAAACTTCAAACATAAAAACATATATGAACAGCCTATGTGTCATGCTCCATTATAATTCTCCTTTACCTTCTCTTTCTTATCCTGTGCAGTTTAAGGCTCTTGTTTTCTTTCCTGCATTCTCTTTTGTTCTTTGTTTCTATTAGTAGAAGTCAGTAGTGTGTGATGCTTATATTCATCTGTGGAGTAGGGACATGCAGTAATATATTTTGATTCTTTTCATTTCTATTCCCTACTTTCCCCGCTCCATCCAGCTCCATATACCCTTCTCTGCTTTGGCTTTTCTCTTTTTTCTCTAATTCCTGTTGGCAACACACAATGATTCCACTCATCGAGGGTATGACGCCCAAGTATATGACCTGTCTGGAACATTTTTATGTCCCCTTCCCGGTCCCCTTCATTCCCCCATTGGTGTCATCTCCTTCCCATCTCAAAAGACATGTATCTTTATTTTATCAGTCTTTTTTGTGACTTGACACTTTGGATTTCTCCTATGAGAGAAATCACATAGCGCCAAAGTTCGCTTTCCACCTATTGCCAGGAGCACCTCAAAATGATCCCTTTCTGCAGCTGAACAGTGTTCCATCATGTGTACATTCCAGATTTTGTCATTCCCCTGCTGACGGACAGTGTGGGCTGCTTCCAAAATCTAGCCATTACAAACTGTGTTGCTATATACATGAGTGTACATGTTGTTTTTGTTTTTCTGTATTTAGTGCAGGGTCTCACTACACAGATTGGACTTACAGCGATCCTCCTGTTTTCAGCCTCCCAAGTGTTGGGATAACAGGCACTTGCCACATGTCTCAGCGTGCCCTGGGGGGTGGCATGGCATGCTGGGGATCAAACCATGGTCCTTGTGCCTGCCTAAGCAGGCACTTTAGTCTGTTAAGCTATCTGGCCAGCCCAAGTGTCATCAATTGTTATAGGAAGATACCTAGAAAGGAAATACCTAGGTCAAATGTGATATGTGGGACTCTGGTCTTTGTGCTTATCTGGCAGGCACTTAAGCCACTGAGCTATCTCCCCTTCATTTCTATTTTTAATCTCCATCCTGGTTTCCATAATGACTGTACCAGTCTATATCCCCAACAGTAATTAACATAGAAGGGTCCTTTCCCCCCACAGCTTTATAAGTGTTGGTTACTATTTAGTGTACTGCCATTTCTTGAATAAACTTATGTCTCACTATCATTTTAATTTGCATTTCTCCAATAACCAGGGAAGTGGAACATTTTTTCATGTGTTTATTGGCCATTTCTATTTTTTTCTTCTGAGAAATGCCTTATTTTTCAGTTGGCCATTCGTTGATTGAGGCTTCTACTTTGGGGCAAGTCTAATTTTTTTCAGTTTTTAAAATACATTTAGAGATTAGTCATGTGTCTGAGGCACAGCCGGCAATTTCCCTCATATTTCATAGGAGGTCTCGGCACTCCTGTTAGTGTCTTCCTCATGCTACACAGAAGCCTTTTCATTTTACATGATCCACTTGTTGGTACTTGCTGTTATTTCTTGCGTACTCTGTGTTCTTTTCGGGTAGTTCTTGGCTATACATACGACTTCAAAAGTTTTACTTCTATTATCTTCCGGTAGGTTAATTCTTTGAGTTTTGACATTTAGACTTTAGACACATCTTTATTTCATCTTATTATATGGTGAGAGATGTTTTAAAGTTGGATCTTTTTGCATTTAGTTACAATATATGTTACAACATAGCTAGAATACTATGTCGTATTTTATGAAGGTGCTATCATTTATTGTGCCTTCTTTCTCAATAGATTTGTTCCTTTCTTTTGTGTTCTTCCTTCCTTGTTTTCTCCTCCCTCTCTGTCTTTTTTTTTCTTCCTTCCTCCCTTCTCTTCCTTTCCCTTTGTCCTTTTGTGCTTTTTACTTCTTTATTTCTCTTTATCTATTACAAGTAGAAAATCAGCACACTTATACTGGTATATGTGTGTAGCTGTTTGAATTAATGTGTAGAATATGATAAAACTGAAACTGGTACGTTCCAATAGGCACATATATTTCAGAGTTTTATACATATTTCCAATTTTCTTTTTAAAAACTTGATAGCAAGTTTTATTCATACTAGCAGGATAGCATAGTACTTACTTGTCCACACCCTAAATAACCTTTGCATACAACAGTATCTAATATTTCATTCTTAGAGGATATGTTAATTTTAAAATGACAGCTTAATTTTTTTCATTAATTTTAATGAGAAAAGAAAGATAAAATAGCAATGGAACAGCCTCAAACCAGGTCAGCAGGATGGTCACAACAATTCACACACTGCACATTGTTGTCCTCACAGTAGCCACCCAGAGGACAAGATGCAGACATAATACCCCGTCCAAACAACATTAGCACGATCCCATTCTCAATGAGCCAAGACAAAGCAGCTGTACGTCCATCCCACCTCTCCTGTGATAGCTAATCTTAACCACACAGGATGTTCATCTCAGGAATGAGGTAGATTTTTGCTTTACGCACTAGGCCAAGTCCCACCTACAGGTTTTTGATCGATTTCCTAGCTTCATGGCTCCCAACATAACCCCCCTTTTTATTTTGTTTTGTCAGAGATGGGCGCTCCACCATAGCTAGAGAAGCAGCATTTGTAGAAGTCCTCAAAGCCCCGCCCCCATTGAAGCCAGTCCAAAGATTGCGGGCACCTGAATTCAGAAAAACAATCCAACATAGCTCCAATAGTCCACAACAGCAATGGGTTATCAGCAGAACTGGCAACTGTCTGAAGTTGCCGACCTGAGCGCTCCACAGCTCAATGTACCAACATGGTATCACTCCTCACACCTTGTGGTTATACTTCTCCTCTGGATGGTAAAGACCAAGTCAAAGAAAGACCCATACAACCAAAACTGTAACTCTTATATCTGACAAGGTCAGCCAGATCCCCCCAGATCCACCCTGAAGCCATGCATAGCATCCTGCAGATATCCCGTTAGTATGACCACTTAATTACCAGTGTTTTATGTTTAACATTTATGTCAAGGTATTTTGAATTCTTTATAATATTCTGCTGTTAAACATTCCTAAAATTTTCATTTAAATAATGAGAGCAATGCTGTCATCTGATTTGACTTTATACATAAGAAGGAAACTCCAAAACTTTTCTTGTTTTACACTATTAAGAAATAGTGTAATAAGTATTAAGTATAATAAGTATTAAGAAATACTGGGTCAGACCTATTAGAAAACAATAAGGAGAGTGGACAACATCTGAAAACTATTTTTTGCATATCACAACTTACCACACTGTTTTCTGAACTGTGATTGTTTAGAAAGTCTCAATTCAAATGGAACTTCCAAGTACTGTTCCATAATTGGAGATACAGTAGAGTTATGTATTCTTATGCACACCTCCGTAGTGCACTAGGGGCTGCCCACGAAATCCAGCTTGTCTCACTTTAACATAAAGACCATCTATTCCAATTTTCTTCTGTGCATGAATAGAGTTTGGATTTTCTCAAATGTGTTTTCTGCATCTAGTGAGATGATCATGTGGTTTTGGGTTTTGCTTTTGTTTATGTGACATACTATATTATTCATTTGCACTTGTTGAATCATCTTGCATTGCTGGAATGAATCTTCTTTGGTCATGGTGTATGAACATTGTTTTTAATTACTTGTTGCATTTTATTGAGGATTTTTGCATTTGTGTTCATTAAAGAGATTGCCTTGTAGTTCTCTTTTTTAGCTGGGTCTTAAGATTGTTTTTAAAATTTTACTTATTTCAACATAATAACAGAAATTAATGGACAAAAAATTTCCTTTAGGGATGGATACATATGTATATATATAAATATATATTATATATATCACTAAATCAACATTTCTTATAAGAAAAAAATCTCTGAAGTTTCTTTTCAGGAATAGAATATAATACCATCTTCCTGTCTCCTCGCCTTGAACTATATTTACTCCTGTTGCTGATCTAATACACTAAGCACATGAAGTGAAATAAAAATCTGAACAACTTAATTGTGCTCCCTCCTTCAATTCTTCAGTCTCCCTCTAGCACACCTTGCCTTTAAGCAAATTACTCTAATGCTCAAAAGTTCCAACGAGAGTGGAAGAGACGTCTGGATTAGCTATTATTTAAGAAAATTACATCATTATTCTCTTTAAAATTGTTTTGTTCCACATTCATTTTAACCGTTGAGACCAAAAAGGGAGGTCAGCTTTCAAAAGAAACCTGAATTTGGAAAAATTAGAGTTATAGTTATAACACAATTCTGTAAAGGAGCTCTTTTCCTGTCATGATGTTAATCTGAAAGAAACAGGGAATTAGGCGAAGACACGGGTTTGAAGGAAGGTGTACAAATTGAAGGCCAACAATTCCCTGAGCTCTTTAATGAGAAAAAAAAAAAAGGCACAACTCAAATGCCAGATGTAGAGACCATGAATGAACAGTGTCTTTTTTTATTGTAAATCTAAGTCTTGTGTAGAGTACTGTATGTAAAAAAGCAGTCTCTCCTCATAAAAATGATAACTGAGGGGAGGATAAGAAGAGGGCATGTTGCTCTGCTCTGCTGCAAGCATTTAGAGTTTTTGATGTTGAAGCTAATCTGAAGCCTGGAGGGGAAGACCCACATGCTGTGAACAAAACATTGCTCTCAGCAGGCTCCCAAACCTAGGAAAATGCATAGTCAATTTAAGAGCTGATATGTACCATGCCTAATGGGAAAATCTGAGGTGAGATTAAAAGGTGTTTGATAACAGATGACATTCAGGCAAAAAGTTACCACAGGTAGTAGGCAAATTGTATTTTTTTGAATAGTTTTTAACACTGCCTTCAGATATTTATGCAAAAAAATCAGTGATTTGCTAAGAACCTTACTCATTAATAAAGGCGCCTTTTCACTATTCTAATCCATGATAGCAGACTGACCCTGTCTAAACTGTTCCAGTGAGTTATTATTATGGAAACCATGCTGCTCAGTTGGTTTCTGTCTCTGTATAACTTTCCTAAGGCTCTTTGGAAAACATGCCACACATCTCGGGTGGCATTAATAACAGCATTTAATTGTCTCCCAGTTTTAGAAATGAATTCCAAAATCATGGGTAGACAGAGCTGGCTCCTGTGAAGAGGAGTGAGGAGGGCCCGGATCCATGCCTCACTTCTAGTGCGTTGGCTCGTGGGCGGTGCTATTCCTGTGTCTTGACGTGGCTTCCTTCCGTGTATCTGATCTGTGTCTGTGTCCTGACTGCTCTTAAAGGGCTTTGGCTATCTTAGATTTGGTTCTGATGTAATGAACTCACCTGTAATCTGATCACTTGGCAATACTATTTCTAAAAAGTAGCATCTTCACATACTGGGAATTAAAACCTCAGTATCTTTAGGGGAGGACATGATTCAACCCACTTCAGTCCCTGACTTTTGTATAAAGAGACACATGTTCCTGCAAGTAACACTGTTTACTTCAATTATCTTTGTCATAGGAGAGGAGAATTGGAAGTATCGAAAATACTAGCAAGGCACTGGTGGCTGTGTGAAGTTTGGAAACACTGCTAAATGGTTACAAAGCATAATGGCCCAGGGAACTCTTCCTATGCTTTTTGGAATCACTGACAAGTTGAGAATCTACTTACACTGTTTTGGTGGGAGATACTTAAATTAAGGATGAGTACTGTGGGGAAAATGATCACCAAATCAACGTGTAAAAGTCTACTTTACGAACATTGTATCATTTGATAGCAAACATCTCTAGAATTCTCTTACTTCAGTCAAATCATACACTATCTTCCTTAATTATTAGTCAGACAACTTTGAGATCATCTTCAGGAAGCCAGAGGCTGACACGGCAATGTGTACCCAATGACAAATGCATTATCCACTTCCCCCTCAAAAACACTGCTGCTTAGCTGCTCAACACTTCCTAGGATGCCTGTTTTACAACAAATGCAGCTAAATTTGAGCAATAGTTCTTGAACTACCTTCCACTTTTGCATGCATACAGGATGCTACGGGCATGCCCAAAGCCCTCCCAGAGACAGCACAAATCAGTTGCAAAATTTAAAAATGGGACAAAGACATTAAATAATTCAAGATCACTACCATATTAATATTCCCCAAGAAGTAGTTACTGATGCTGTACAGGTTATATGTCTCTTCTTCACCCACATAGGAATATGAGTAATAATATAAGAGAAAATGTTGGCATTTCAATGTTCCTAAACTTCAACAATGCATCGTAAGTAGAACAATATGCCTCATAACTGATGTGGACAAAGAAGCCCATAGAGAGGTCAGGCTGCACTCCACCTCAGAGAGTGCCGGGAGCTCACGGGGATGCCTAGCACCACTTCTTACTATTAGGAAAATCCTTCCTGTTTTAATGCAGTAGTGGCGAACCTTGGGCACCTGCAGGCTGTCTGTACTGTCGAAAGCACTAAGAGGTGTGCCATCCTGTTGCAATTAAGCTAGCTAAGGACATTACACAATGCAGCTGCTACTTTATTTTGCTTATTCGCTGAAGCAGCAGTACTTGTGCAGCGCTGTCTGTGGACCAGGCGCTCAGTCCCTGCCCCTCTGGAATTACATGCTAGGATGCAAACAAGAAAGAAGTATGCAAGGAGGTGAGAAAGATGATCCTGGTGCATGGCAAGAGCACTGGAGCAAACCAAAAGACACAATGAAAAACTGAGCACAAAGCAGAAGGGAAGCACTCTGATCACAGCATCCAGTCTGGTTTTTCTACACATCAGTGGCAGGGCAGTCCAGGAAAACAAAGCCCTGGCGCAGACCGCAGGCATGATGGAGGCGAAGCTGGCTCAGGTTCTACGAACACTTGCTTTGATTTTATCTAAAAATGTATTTCTCATGGGCATGTTTTCCTTCATTTTCGCTTTTATTTACCTATATGTTAAATTATAAGATTTATCAACCAGAAAGCACAGCTTGATTAGCAACTGATTTAAGTGTTCCAACTCTAAGAATAGGCAATTAAAAACAGCCCTACTTTTGATCCTGTACTTAATTCAAAATAACATGCTTATTTTGCTAGAAAGATTTTATTGTGTTTACAGCTGTTGAATTCTATATTTTTAGACTGCCAAATAAATGCTGCTTAGGAAAGTCATGACATGGAAATGTATCTTAGTGAAAAATTAGAACAGTTCTCAAGCAAAATAATAAAATTCCTAGAAGTAAATTGCTGCTAACTTTTAAAAAGACTCTGGGCTGGACATGTAGGTAAGAGGTACAGCGCTTGGCCAGCAGATGCGAGCCCTCGTGTTGCTGCCTACTTTAAATGACTCAACAAAATAATTAAATGAAGTGTGTGTGTGTGTGTGTGTGTGTGTGTGTGTATTTAGGCTGCTATAACAAAGTGTCACAGAAGGGTGAATTATACAAAGAAACTTTTACACTTCTGGAAACTGAAAGGATGAGACAGGGTTTCAGTATCATTAGGTTCTGCCAAGCATCCTTTTTGGATTTCAGAACGAGAAACTATCCTTATGTCCACATTGGGTAGAAAGAGGGTGAGAAAGCCTTCTGTAAACTTTTATGAGGGACCACATACGGGTCAACCTTCATCACCTAATTACATGTCCAGGCCTACTGCTGTCTAATATCATCACACCTGGTTTCCTTGTGATCTATAAATTTGGGAGTGTATAAATAAGCAGCTCATTGCACAGTATGTGAACGTCCCAGTAAATATCAAGTCCTTAATTTTGAGAGGAATATTTTTTATATGTAAGCTTTTTACAGTGAGAGTGCACACACTCTTTTTGTTGGTGCTTCTGCTAAAGGCATATATTTATCTTTAACTTGCTAACTTTAATTCATCTGGTTCTACTTCGAACCTTCACCTCCCTTCTGGAAGCTTCTGTTAGCATGGCCTCACTCCCAGGCCTCTCTGGGAGTCCATTCCTTCACCTTCATGGCTACCCACATTATGCTTGTCAGGCTTCTTCCTGTCTCTCCAGAGGAGAACCCCAAATTTCCTTCCACGTCAGTCTCTTACACTCCGAGTATGGATCCTTTCCTAACCCTTCCCTACTTTTCTCTTCGGGTTTTCTATTTATTTGTTTCACTATTAAACAGCTCTTTTCCACTGGCTTATAAAAATATTGAACAACAATTTTTGTAGTTTCATAAAGAGAATACCAATACTCTTCTTTATAGAGTGGTGCTTCTGTTCCCAAACATATTTTTTTTCCATTATTTGGTTGCAAACTGAACGGGATGAGAACTGAATCAAATTTCCCAGCAACATTGAGTCTAAGCACTGAATATTATTGGATTGCAAGCTGAGGAAATGTCTTTATGTCTACATTTGGTGAAAAGGGTGAGACAGCTTTCTTTTTTTTTTTTTTTTTTTTTTTTTTT
>NDGM011212606.1:1480-16638 GCA_002564305.1 Octomys mimax | reverse complement strand
ATATATATATATATATATATATATATATATATATATATATATATAGTTTTATTCCTTCAAATATCTTTTTTTATTTAGGACAGGGTATACAGGGTGTACAGGGTCTCACTGTGTAGATCAGACTCATTGTAATCCTCCTGTCTACAGCCTTCCAAGTGCTGGGATTATAGGCCTGTGCCACCATGCCCAGTTTCAATTGCCATCTCAGCTTCCCCCGGGGGCAGGGCAGGCATGGAAGGTCTGGGATCGAACTCCTGGCCCCTACATCTGCCTAAGCAGGCATTTTAACCCTCTAAGCTATTTAGCTGCCCCCCAAAATTGTTCTAATAAGAGATCTCTGCTAAAGCACATACAAATAAATCTGACCAATCTGTTTGTAATTGCAAACTGCTAAAATTATAAAAAGAGTTATGATTCAATTTGCCCAAAATGTATTTGTGTTCATTCTAATATTGTGAGAATATTGTCTGTTTATGTTTGTTTGTCCATTTGTCTTCTTTGTAAACAGCTGTTTTTTATTTGAGTGCAACATTTTTTTCTTTTCCTTCTGCTTTTTAATTTTAGCCATTTGTTCATAATTTCATTTGGTTTATAAATTTAAAAGATGTGCCTCCACCTGAGTTGCCAGCTAGTCGAAATGATATCAAAATTGATTTTCTCATAGGTCATCAGAAACTTGTTAAAGTGACTAAATGTGGACCCATTGGGTTGAGAAAATCACCGATGAAGACTCCTCTTGGTGAGGAAAACAGCAGTGTCTGGGAGAAATTATTTTATCTTTGTTCATTAATAGGAAGCCCTAATAATATATGTAGCCTTAAGGGATATATCCCCAATAAGCTGTTCGCTATCAAAAGGATAAAGTTTCTAGAAACCATATATTAAATTTTTCTCACAATAGATGCTCCTGATATATAACTAAATTTAGAAACAGATTTTTCACACTGATAGCACAAGTCATTGCTAATCAAACGCTGTATTGGATGGGTTTATGTTTTCCAGGTATACCATCTCCTAAAATGTTAAACTGGGATGATTATGATAACAGGCTTTTCTTTCCTAATCAGACCACTCCTTTAACAAACACCATGAACTGTATATGCTATGTAAGTGCTATTATACTTAAAGATGCCTAGTTGTGAAGCAGTCCAGGCAATATCTCAAATTTCTTCAATGACATCCCATTGAAAGTCAACAAGTTATATAAAATTTCTTATGCATTAGATAGAATTGATTGATTAAAAGAGCTATGTCAAAATTTAAGTATGTAGCAAAATTAAGTACATAACAAAAATGTCATCATGATTGTCATGCAATAATATTCTGTGTGGTTTTGTTTTTAAATTTTCTTTGTAAAATTATATAATTATTACCTATTAACCTTCCCTACAAAGTTGTATAAATTAACACTCTGCAGCCATTGGGGCTCTCCCTCTCCTTCCTGGCTTCTCCTCCTGCTCCTTCTGTTCTTCCTTCCCCCATCAGAAGAGAGGGCTCACTCTATCTGGCCTCTATTTTCTGTATCCTGACTCAGGTTGATCCTTTTTTCCTCCTTGAGAAACTGAAGATCTGTATGAGACACAGCAATTGTGGAAGTAACATTTTATAAAAATGAGTCATTTTTTTGAAAATGATGTGAAAATTGTGGACTATTACATCTTCTCGCTTATTTGTTCATTCTATTCTCATTTCCTGAGTAGGTCAATCCACACAGCCCAAACTGAACATATTATCTTTAGCTCTAAACTGAGGTTTTTTCCTCAGGATAATAACATTTTGCATATCTATTTTCAAAATTAATAACCTGGAAATCATCTGACATTGTGCATTTGTTCTTGACCCTCTTCAAACACTGTGTACATATAATTTTATCCACTTAGAGTCTCAAAAATTTATCTATAGCTATCTTTTTGGCAAAGACAATGATTAGGTATCTCTTGTCTAAACAAGTATCAAAGCTATTAAATTGCTTATTCAAATTGCACATTTAGTGTAAATTTCTTCTAAATCACATCCCCTCCATTTTTTCCTCTTTTGAGTTTGTGTTGCTTTATGAATAAAGTAACCTACTTTATGAGACTCCAAGCTGTGCGGGGAGTTTCCTTTCTCATCAGAATGTCTGTTCTCCAGCTAGTTTTCTCTTCTGTGCTCAAATCCTTGAAACCTTATATATACTGACCTATTTTGTCTAATCAAAATTGCTTATTGTCTCTTGTTTGTAATCTTTTGTACAAGCTGAGTTCTGTCAAAAAGTTTAGCCTTTCCCTGCTCATTCCACACTACATGTCATTCTCCATACTTCTCACATTTTTCTACTTCCATTTGTCTTTCAGTTACCTGCTTAAAATAGTTCTTTTAGAGAAACATTTTGGCCCTGAGACTAAATTCTACCCAATCTTTACTTGTGTTTATCAAGGATTTTTTCCTGTGACTATTCTCCTTAGTCCAGATTTTTAACATATTATTCTTTCTACCATATGAATTCTATAATAAAAAATGTATCTTTTATTATTGAATTCCTCAGTTTTTAACAAGAAATTTAGTGTCAAAGGAGTATGTGCGTTATAAATGTAGGAACATGCCATATAATCTACTAGGTGCCAAATTATATTAGTGGATGTGCCCTTGGAAATGGTTAAGTAAGATGGGAAACTTTTTATTTGACAACTTTTTTCTATTTTTATTTTTAATTTTAATTTTTATGTGTTTTCACTGCTCAGTAGTCTCACTTTCCTTGGGAATTTTTACCTGCATGTAATATCGAAAATCTCTTTGCTCCCTTTTTCTCCCTTATTGCTCCTTCCTTCCATTCCTTAGTCACCTTTTGATTTGCAAAATGTGTGCCTATTTCTTATTATCTATGCTTAATTTCTTCTTTACTTCCATTTTTGTTTATCCTATAAGAGAAACAATGAGGATTGTAGGGCTATAGCTCAGAGGCACAGCATCTACCTGGCAAGTGTGAGGTTGTGAGTTTGATTCCTGGGGGAAGGGGGACAGAAGGGGGGAGGGAGGGAGGGAGAGAGAGAGAGTTGTTTGTACGTATGCATTTCATTTATTTTACTCAATATTTTTGCCTCAAAATGCATCCATTTTCCTACAAATGACTTGTCATCATTCTTGATAGAAAAGTGGTACTCTATTGTGTATAAATACCACATTTTAAAAATTCATTTGTTGATGGACCTACAGGCTGCCTCCAGTATTTTGCTATTGTAAGTTGTGCTTCTGTAAACATGGATATGCATATATCACTGTGATGTAATAATTTATTGACTGTTTTGGGAAGATACAGAAAAGGGGGCTAGCAGGTTTAAAATATTTTAAATGGAAATATTAATAAAATAGAGCAATGAATAATGCTATTTATAAAAATTAATTTCAATGTGCTTGCTGGCACAGACAATCATGATGAAACTAAATCCTGTTTCCTTAAAATAAGATATATATGTTGCCTTTGGATGTCACTATTCATGAGACTCCTGTTATAAGTGTCTGTGTGGGTGACATAATCACATTATTTGGAGATAAAATCTGTGAGAGACTGTGAAGCATAGACTTCAAGGTGAAGTCCTACAATATATAAATTGGCAAGACCAAAAAGACTGTAAAGAACATACTTCCATGATTAACAAAGAAATGAATGAGTACAGTAACACCATCTGTCACTTTTATTAGGTCTAGATTCCAAGTTCAGAGCATAAAGTGTTGCTGGTACAAGATGTTCTTAGCTTCTTTGAACTTTGGGGGTACCTACTCAAATCATCTTCAAGGTTATTTTTTCTTCATACAATTCTGCTGGCCTTGTAATATCTGGTAGGTACTGGTTCAAGATTCTAAGAATGCTATGGCTCTTTTCTTAGCCTTTTAGATGGTAGTGTTTTGTTTTTGTTGCTTGGAACATTCTCCAACTGCCTTTCAGTATTGATTATTCACAATTCAAGAATCATTTTCTAAGATCAGTTTACAATAACCCCAGAGAGATCTTGCTTGATTTACAGCTTCCTCCTTCAAACAAAATGGTCTTTCAACCTCGTGAAGCCTTGCATAATGTATTTTAAGTGCTAATGTACAATGTATGTTTTTGGTTTGATTTTTGTTTACAACACTCATCTTTATAATTTATAGGAATTGCATGTAGTTTTTACACTCTCTAGCTATATTTTTGAGCATCTTGTTGAAGTTTGGAATAATAAGCACTTAGTATATATTTATTAAAGAAATTGCCAAGTGAAATAATTAACACAAATAGAAGTATATCTGAAATAATGATATTAATGTTGCATTAGTGAGTCATATTCCTTCTCTTATTTTTGACTGTTGATATTTCTAATGTTAGCATTTATTTTAATGAAAGGAAAAAATTCAAAACTTTTATGTTAAAAGGGAAGGAATGACTGGGATGAGAAAAATGAGTAATGAAAGCAAGAAAGAAGGAAGGAAGGGTAAAGTTTCTCCTGGTCTATTGAAAGGACCATCAAAGGCTTAATTTTTTTCTTTCTTTACAATTTTTGATTAATGTTTCATGCTTATACCAGGTAATCTGAACAATTAATTTGAAACAAAAAAAATGTAATATAACAACTATTGAATTTCATCATTTTCTTGAGTGAGATTCTGCATTGTTTTTAGGGTTTTTTTTTTTCTTATTATGTTTTAGTCTCTTTAACATAAAAAAAATTAAAAAATGAGTTCAATTCACATAGATTTAGAGTGAGATAAGAGATAAAATCAGAGACAGAAACAGACACAGACACAGACAGACACAGAGATATACAAATTCCAAGCACTTGTCAAATTTCTCAGGACATTCATGAGTTTCTGTTCTCAGGTTACTGAAAGAAAATTCAGAATTTCAAAAATAGTCACTATTGTAAATCTTGTATCATAAATGTAATGTATTTAAACGAGCTAATGGTGAGTTTAAATATATTATTTTGTGTAATAGCTCCCAAAGTTATAATATCAGAGATAAAATATTACAACATTGAATTACTGCATTATTTTATTTCACTAATCTATCTACACTGTCTTACTGAAAGTGGATAATGAGAATCTATATATAAAAAAAACTTGTAATGATCATAATGAAAAAATTATTTTCTTTCTATGGGATATAAAACCATAGAAAAAATGTTTTTTCTAAGAAACATTTAAAATTAACTCAAATTTAAATGTTTGATTTAGGTAGCTATTACTGTACATGTAATTCCAAAATGTAAGCATTATAGGGCCAGCCACATAGCTCAGCGGACTAAAATAAAGCACCTGCTTAGCAGACGCATGTACCGGAGTTCAGTCCCCCGCGTGCAGTGCAAGCCCCGCCCCCAGGGCCCGCTGAGACTGTGACTGAGACTGGGCGTGGTGTTGAGCACCTGTAATTCCAGCGCTTGGGTGGCTGAAAACAGGAGAATCACTACGAGTCTGAACTGTGTAGTGAGACCCTGTAGACCCTGTACTAAATACTATATCTATCTATATCTATATCTATATCTATATCATTTATATCTGTATCTATATCTGCAGTAAGACAAGGCTATCCTCTCGTATAGCTTGGGTGGGCCTGGAATAAACATAGCTTATCTGTGTCATCTGTTACTAGAACATTTATTAAGAATAATCATCAGACTAACTAAGGTTACAATTTTATATGGAGAAATTATAAGGATAACATGAAATTCCAAACTGATATGATGGTTTGGTCTACCTTTTGGGAGATGCTGGGCAGAGATCACTTACAGCTTCTTGCTACTTGAGCTATTCTGTAGGCTCCTCCTGGGGCCTTTTTCCTTCCAAAGTAACTAGCAAGAAAATATAGGGGCAAAGCACCTTAGCCAAAGCTACATCAAAACTTTTAAAACTTAATGCTGGAAAGGATATTTCAATAATGTTAATAATGTTGTTGCATTTTCTTAATAGGAATCAGGGCCCCATGGCCACTTTAAGAACAAAAGGAAGGTCTTACACAAAGAGTGAGTAGCAAGAGTGTGTCATCATTGTGAACCACATCAAATGCTGTGTATTGTAATATCAGGGAGAGCAAAGTCAGATGAGATAATTAGGTTGCATGCCGGATGATGTGCAGAATGAGCTACTAGAAACTTTCTTGACAGTATCCACCAAACTAATTTCTAAGCTGCTTACAATTCCAGAGAATGTACTTATTTACTATATTTTTATTGATATGTTTGATTCACAAGTAATTAGAAAACCTTTTATAAATTAAAAAAATGGTCGGCCTATGATTTTTTTTTTTTTTTTTTGCCACATTCAGAAATGAACCCAGGGCTTTCACATTGAGCTATATAAATGGACTTTTTAATTTTTTTCAGATAAGATTTTATTAAGTTACTCAGACTGGATTTGGTAATCTGATTATCCAGAGTCAGCCTCACAGAGTTCTGGAATTCCAGGTGTATATTATAATGCCTGATTTATAGAAATTCTTAAGTGTTTTAAAGAAAACACTTTTAAATAAAGTTTTCAAATTTGACTATAAAGTAACTTGCTTTGATTCATGTACCAGGGAACTCTAAGTTTTAGGGAATTAAAGTCTTACATGAAGTTTTAAGTTGTATTATGTTATTAACTATGTAGACATAGGGAGCGATACAGGTGCAGAAACAGGAATGAGGAAGGAGACGTAGAGGGAGAGAACAACAGAGACAAAATGAATGAAAGTCCTGGAAAATCAGTATGTGAATATCTTATTAGTCATCTTGAGGAAAGAACATTAGTTGCAATTTTAGATTTGCCTGACATTGGTTTTGAAGGGAAATCTGGATTAAGAAGTTTTTTCAATATGGCATGGTTTTAAAGTTACTCAATTCAATCAAATGTCATAATGTTTGTGAAAGCTTTTCTTTTTAAAACTGGAATAGATGCCTATGTAAGAGTTCATGATAATGCAAACAGTGAAAATGTCACTGCTAAAGCATTCTTAGTAGTAAGATATTGTGTAGGTGTAGTGGGATGTTATTAAGATTTACCAAATATCTGTTACAGCTTATATCTATAATAAAGTTGCCTTGCTTGTTCAAAAGCCCAGTCCTGAAGCCTTGATACATTTTCATGTATTTAAGTGAATAAAAAGAGGGAACAAAATATTAAGCTTCCAAGATTCATCACCATGAAGGTCTTCACCAAGCCTTGGCCATCTGTATTTAGACAGCGTAGGCACGAGTAGCTTCAATATTTCCTTACCTTTCTTACATTATTCAAAATATTTTTTTCAAGTCATAGGCACCTTTTGCTGTTTCTCATATTTTTCCTGATTGATCTTAAATGAATTAATTTTATTTTACTGGAGATGGTAATCAAGAAGAAGAAATATGGACTACGATTTGGGAAACATTAGAGCAAACACAAAAGTTTAGTGTAATCCACCTACCTGAGGCCACTGTTTCCCACTCTGTTTCTTCCCTGGGAAACTTCATACTCAGTGTTGCTGCTGACAGAATTCTCCCACCTCCAGATGGTCAGTTTTCTCTTATTTTCAAAGAAATTCTTTCTTAGTCTCCATCATTAATGGTCACTCTAGTATTTTATTATTTAAATTCTTGATTTTATCTTTTCCCTATTTTTCCAGAAAAACATTTGATGTTCTACAATTTGAATTAAAAGCCAACAAAGAGAAGAAAACCTTTTTCTTGATACACAACTTATTTTTTAATTATTCACTTAATTCGTTCCAACCTACATTCAAGTTTTTATTGTCTATTTAGTAAAGAACACAAAGATCCATTAAGAGGAAGTAAAAAGCCCTGTTGTCAAAAACACATAAAAGTATTTTTTATGAAAATGTAGTGTGCATGGTAGCTATTTGTTCAGGTTGTACACCTAAAATTTTCACTAAAATTAAGAGCAAAATAAAAATGTTTTATTTCATACCCACAGTTGCAGCTTATGCGTTACTCTTTCAAGCAACTAAATTTGGCCTCTTTTTTCTGTTAGAAAAGAGGAAGGTACATAGAAACCAAAAGCATATTTCTACTATACTGATAGATGTTATAAGCAAAAATTGAAATGTCAGGAGTATATTTCAATATATCCTATGCTGCAAGAACATTTCAAGTCACCCCAGATAGGCAGACTGTATGCATGGATCTTGAGTTCTTCCAGTTCTATTCTCAAACTTCTGTGCAACCTAATTTCATAAAGCATTAAAGATTCACATGAGTTTAGAACAGGTTGCAAACATAACACCTACACGTGTTCCTAATGAATAATATACAATGGAGGAATAGCAGGGGCTGGTGAAATGCTCTTGCAGAAAGTTAATTTTGTGCACCTGGCAGAGGAATCAGATCAGACTCAATGAAACTTTCATTGTAAACGTTAAGATTAGTGTGATTAACTAGTGTAATGGAGATATGTGTTGAAAGAGCACCTCTAAATAAAGAGGGCTAGCCAAATAGCTCAGCAGATTAAAGTGCCTGCTTAGGCAGATGCAATGGCTGGGAGTTCGAACCCCAGGTCTGTTGTGCCAGCCCCACCCCCAGGACTTGTTGAGATAGCAATTAAGACTGGGCACGGTGGTGCCTGCCTGTAATCCCAGCACTTGGGAGGCTGTAAATAGGAGGATCACTACGAGTCTGATCTACATAGTGATACCCTGTAGACCCTATAAACCTTGTACTAAAATAAAAAATAAAAATTAAAAAAATAAAGTAAAATGAGACCATTCTTGAATCATTACTTTTCCTCTTCATTTAACAGTACATTTTTTTCCAAATACATGCTTGTTCTGTGGATAGTGAGTGTTATATTTCATGTCTAGTTGTCCCTACCAAAGCCTCATGCAGTCATGGGTGGCTTCTGGAGTTTGTGATTAATTATTGTGCTTGTGGGTGCTGCCCCAGCCCTGGGGCAGGTAATCTGCATTACAATGTGAGTATGAGAGAGAGGTTAGCTAGCTCCCTAAGCTGCTGCCTCTCTCTCTTTTCCACCACCATGAATGGCTGCCCTGTGCCATGTGTCACTCTGCCTTGGAGCTGAGTATGAACTAAAACCTCCACGAATTGTGAGCTAAATAAACTTTTCCTTTCTTAATCTTGGGTGTTGGATATTTTGTTCCAGCAATGAGAGAAGAGGAGCTGAAACAGAACAAATATGCATTTTAAGATTTATTGAAGATATTTCTCATTAGTATAAAAGAAAATTGTTACTTTAAAGCCTCACCTAACCACTATACTTCAGTTTCCTAGTTTCCCTGGTAATAATTCCATTACAGTTCCTGTTACTTTTGTTTGTTAGAAATCGCTGTTTTATTGTGATGCATAGCTGGTCACTCTGATGTACATTGTGAGAACCATTCCCCAGTTAACAAGGCATTCTGCTTCTGTACTTCCAACTTGCTTGTCCCATATAAGACCTCGACCACTGGAGCTCAGGGCCTGACATTTGGGAAATGATCGAATCAGTGCTTGTTGACATACATAAGTCATGCTACAAATCTTGAGTGTTGTTTTCATGTTTTGGCTTACCTTTTCATGTTCTGGCTTTCCCAATCTAATCATTGGCCAGGAAGACTGACAATGCTGATCTGTTTGGCTGCCAGTCCATCCCTTGCAGATGAAGCAAGGACCTTTCCAGGTCCCTATGGGCAGAAACACCCTCAAGGTTTATCCAGTCCTCTTGGAGAACCAGAGATGATTCTTGGTTCCCTGCTTCAGCAGATTACATTAGATCCCAAGAGAGGTTGGGAAGCATTCTGTCTGTATGCCTTTCTTCCTGCCTGCCTGCCTGCTTGCCTACCTGCCTATCTTCCTGATTCTGGTAAGACGACTGGGGCTTCCCCAGTTTTTCTCACTGTTACTCCTGCTTAACTTGGTCTTAAGGGGAATCTGATCAACTCATTAGTGGAGACTATGCTCAAGCAAAGGTGGTTGGAATATTAATCTGTGAATTCTTGTTAAATGACTGTGTGAGTGAGTGTAATGGACAGGGTAAGCAGTGGGCTGCTGCTTCACATGAGCATCAAGTCTGTGAAGTATTGGCTGTAATGGCTGACTGGGCCCTCACCTGTAAATCCATGGCAACTGACTGATCTCATAATGGAAGACTCCAACCCTTCCCTCATGCTCCTATGTCATGCCTAAGTCCTTGTGAGGGTGTCTTTCCCTGAGAAGCACCCACCCTTTGTCTTTGCATCATTATTCAAGGGAACACAGCACACACATAGGAAGTCAGAGATGGGAATTCATTAGTCAAATCCTACAATCCCTGACTACAGGGAAAAAAGGGTTTTTGTGGACTTAAAAATGAAATCAAACCACTCCTTACTTATCAAAGAAAAATAATTTAAAAAGAGGCCCATTGTTCCTAAGAATTCAATCTTGGCATCCTCATCAACTATGGCCATTGCTGCCAATACCAAGAGCTTCACTCCTCATTCCTGACTCTTCTATTTCCATCCAGTTGAACAAGGTCCATTTCAATCAGTCATTGCCTGCATTCAGCCACAGATACATACTCCCAATCTCCAAGATGCACTTATTTTGGTCAGGTGACATCATTTAATGCTCACCCAAGATGACTGTTCACAATTCCTTCTGAGTTCATACACATCAAAGAAAGGATAGAAAAAGCCCTCAAACACTGTTATCAAGAAATCTAATAAAAGAAAAACATCTGATGTCCATAAGAAGATCCAATTGGATAGATGATCATACCCTCTGGCTATGAGTTACAAGGGCTATTAAAATTAAATGACCCCCTCTATCTTTTAGACTCAAATAAACCCATCTCTCCAGGCCACTTCAACCTGAATCTCCACTCACTCTCAGATCTGGATGAATGGGACAGTCTGAACTCTATCAAATTGGGCACCCAAGAACCCATGATCTTTGGAAAAGTTAGAGAAAGCCCTGTGGCTTTCTGGGTAGAAAATGGAGCAGAACTCTTTGCCTTCAAAAGTTCTGTCTGACAAAAATGACCATTGTGAGTACAACTGGATCTCTTGTCTGTTGCCCATTCTACCAGGGAAAAACTCTCAGCCTGGGCGAGCTCACTAAACATGAAGTCCTGTATAAGCCAGTCCCCAAACCACTTCTGAGAAGAAACCTTCTCTTGGAATTAAAAGGGATTGTCTCCTCTGAACCAAGGTAGTAAGCCTCCCTCTCATTTCACCCTGTACTTGCAATTCTGATTATTCCCTGTTACCAGGAACCCTGGACACCCAGATCAGTTTTCCTGCAAAACTCCTTGGTGTGTCTGGTTCAGACATTACTAAAATGGCTTATGATGTGTGATTGTGGGTTTCCTGAAAGACTTCTAGTGATAAAAAAGAGATCCTCAAAACAAAAACACCCTGTGTTTTCCTCAGCTCCTAAGGAAGACAATTCCACAACTTTAGCTCCTTCTCTACCATTGCATCCTGTTTCATACCTTCCTCCCACTCCTGCCAGGAATTCTATTTCAAGACCATGGCATATTCCACCTCACTGGATGAGGAAATATCTTCCAGAGGTGCAGTCCTTGTTCCGCCCCACTGGCAGACAGCTATGTCAGAGGCTAGATGAGTCAGTCTGTCTTTGTCTATGTTCCTTTTAGTACTAGTGACATATAATTGGAGAGCTCTTTCTCAGAGAAGCTATGAGCTCTGATTATCCTGCAAGAATAAGTGTTCAAAACTGAATGCCCCACTTGGGACAATTGTCTTCCGATATTTCTAAAGTTATTTTCTGCATAGAAAAAGGAAAGAATTTGGAAAGAAGGAGAGGATCAAGTGAGATTAGACATTGTGGGAACTGAACAGGACAAAACAGGAGCAGTGGGTCAAGTTAGGCCCTGGAAGTTACCTAATCTGGACATAAACACTAGCATAGGAGCTCATCTGGCCTTGAGAAAAGTGCTACTTGTGGGTGCCTGCCATCCAAGTAATTCAAACAAGGTGGTGGAAGTTTATTGGGAAGCAACTGAAAGCCCTACTGCTTTCCTTGAGCTCTTCTTGGAGCTTCATCACATGTATACTCCATTGGATCCACAGGCTCCCAGGAAATACCTACATTGGTAACATGGCCTTCAGTAAGGCCGTGATATACCCCACATGGTGCAGAAACTGGATAAGTTTGTAGGAATGTCTATAACTCAGTAGACTCAGAAAGCGTATCATAACAGAGAGGGAATGAAGTAGAGACTTCAGAAAGAACAGATGAAAGTGTTTATGGTATCTTACATGGGAGAGACTCATCCAGTGGCTAGAAGTAGAAGGAGAAAAAAGATGGTCACATTAGGGAGGACATCACTGTCCTTTAGACCTGGGTCAGTATGTCTATTGTACGGAAAAGGAACATTTCAAATGAAAATGCTCAAAGCTGATGCAAATGACGAAGCGAAGTGTTTGTAATGGATTCAGGGTAAGTTTCAGAGTCATGGGGTCATGGGTCTCTGTCTCTCAGCCACAAAGACCCCATGTTAATCACAACTGTAGAGTGAAACTATTAGATTTTTATGGATACTGATGTGAATATATCAGTAGATACTCTGCCCAATAGCCCACCTCCTAGGATGGAAAGTACATTGCAAGGGGAACCTGACTAATCTTCAACCTATTTATTCTTTTTCTGAACCATTGCAGGGTGAGCTTGGGTAACAAGCTGTCTTTCCTTTGTACTCATGCCTGACTATTCTGTCCCCATCTTGGGCAGAGATTTTCATTGCAGGCTGCAATCTGAAATCTCTTTCACCCCTTAAGAAATTATTTTCACTATAGGAAAAGATGTCTGCTACAGGCTCATTGTTTGACTGTTACATTTCCCATTCAGGAGGAATATAACCTGGTAGAGTCTAATACTGGAGGGCAAACTGAGATGCAAGCCACCCTTACTTTTTGGACTCAACATTTCCCTAAAAGTCTGGGCAGAAGACAATGGTCCAGAGTTAGTGGACATGTATTTGCCGTGGTTATTGAATTGGTGAGGCATTCAAAGCCAGTTCCCCTGATATAGTACCCAATGGTTGTGGAAGATATGGGAGGGATTAGGCCTCATGTACAGAGACTGCTTCAGGCAAGCACATTAAGAGAATGTCAGAATTTATGGAATACATCTTTTCTTCTGGTTCAAAAGCCTGGAACGAATGGGTATCACCCAGTTCAGGACTTGTGAGCTGTCAATGCCTTGATTGTTAGCATCAGCTACTGACCATAATCCACCTGGTCCAGTTTGCTTTCCATCACTTCAATCTGGTATATTGTGTTATACTATAAGGATGCATTCTTTTGTCTGTTGAGTAACATGAGCTATTCACTTTTGAATGGAAGGACGTAGATCAAGGATGAAAATGTCCACTGACCTGGACAAAACTCCCCAGGAATTTAAGAACTCCCAACAATTTGGGGGGAGGCTTGGCCAGAGACATGGTGTCTTTCACGTAGAGAACCCTGATAGGTCTGTGCTGCAATGGTTGATGATTTGCTAATGGGTTCTGGGGTACAGGGAAACGTGAGGAAGAGACAATGAGACCATTAGTGCTATTCGAGGACAAGGAAATCTTAGTAGAAAAAAAAAGGCTCAAACTGCACAGAATGTAAAGTTTCTGAGTTGTGCTGAGGGATAGGATCTATTTGCTGTCAATTTCCCACACTCAAGTCATCCATTAATTAAAAGAAAAATTTTCCAGGAAGAACATGAAGAAATTCCTGGGTACAATCTGGTACTTTCATGTTTGGGTTCCCACTTTTGAGATATAGCAAAGCCTTTATAGGAGTTTGAGAGGCAGGAGTGGTCTCCCACTAGCGAGGAACCTCAAATGTCAAACAACCTTTGGGACTCTAAAAGAAAAGCTAATGTTCTTGCTCTGGCACTAACTGGTACTACCAAGCAATTATTAGCTATTTGTACATGAAAAATGAGGCACTGCTTTGAGTGTCCTAATCCAAACTCTGGAACACTGGAAGCACCTAGTAGCATTTTTGTCCAAAATGTTAGATTATTTGGCAGCTACATAGCCTGATTGAGTGCAAATTTCCACTGTCACCACCAGACTGGTAAAAGAAGCTGACAAAATGACTTTGGGACAAAGGCTGCATATATTTTTTCCTCATACAAAAGAACATTTCAAATCAGGGCTGAATGGGATCACTAGTCCATGTTTTTCTCAGAAATCTCTATACTAGTTTTCATTGCAGTTGTGTCAGCCTACACTCCTACTAACAGTGAAGAAATTCCTTTTTTCCCTAGAGCCCACCCAGCATTTGTTATTGGTTGATTTGAGGATGATAGTTGGAATCTGTTTTGTTTTAATTTACATTTCTCCAGTAACCATGATGTTAAACATTTTTTCATGTATTTATTTGTCATTTTTCTTTATTCATCTGAGATGTGTATAGTCATCTCAGATGCCCATACTTTAAAATGGGTCTTTCAATTCTGGAAGTTTGATTTTGATTTTTTAAAAAATTCTTTATATGTTCTAGTGAGAAATCCTTCATCTAAGGGACAATCAACTAAATTGTTTTCCTAAATAATGGATATTCTTTTTACCCTGTTGGTGATTTCTTTTGATGTAAAAAAACTTTTCAAAAAGATGAGATTCCAGTTGTTGATTCTTTGATGCAATTTGGTTGTGTTAATGAATTTTCTGCCTAACCCTGTATCTTCAATATTTCTGCCATTTTCTTCCAATACAGTTAGTGTTTCTGTTTTAACATTTAAACATGTGATTCATTTTGACTTTAGTTTAGCGTATGGTGATAGATGTGAATCTAATTTTAGTTTTCAGCATATAGAAAGCTATTATTTTCCAAGATCATTTATTAAAGAGGCTATGATTCTTCTAGCAAAGGATAAATAAAGAAGTTGTGGCAGTTTTACATAATTGAACACTATTCCACTACAAAAAAGATAGATTCAGGGTTTTTATAGGTGAATGGATGCAATTTGTGACCATACACATAAGAGAAATAAGTCAGACCAGCATACATACACATTGCACTGACTCCCTAGTATAAGAACTTTAAAAAGTAAATAAATTCTGAAACATAAAAAATATTGCGAAGGAGAAAGACTCCGTTCAAAGGGAAGGAAAAACTGGCATAAGGGAAAGGAGAAAAAGAATTTTATTTATTTTTATTTTTTTTATTTTTTTTTTTTATTTTTTTTTTTTTTTTGGTGGAACCAGGGATTGAACTCAGACCCTTGCGCTTGCCAGGGAAG
>NDGM011212601.1:0-10786 GCA_002564305.1 Octomys mimax | reverse complement strand
AAAAAAAAAAAAAAAAAAAAAAAAATCACATAGCAACAATCATAGCGTTATAGAGCTTACATCTTTGAACTTAAAGGTGGGCTCTGGAAATTTATTGAAAATCCAGAGATGTGGCATGGAAGGTTCTGCCTGGATAGAGAACTAGAGAGAGTGCATATTTACATTACAAAATCTTAAATGGAAATAAAGAACTATATGATGGGGGCTCATAAAAATGTGTATTTGAAAATACAACACAGTTGTTTAAATGGTTATGTTTAGAATATCCAAGTCATTAGAAACTTATGATATCTTTATAAAATATCAAGATAAAAAGTAGAAAAAAATTACCTGTTTGTATTATAAAGTTTGGAGTTTCTGTCTTGGAGACTCACATAGTTCCCAAAGCCTAATTACGATTTCTCTGCTTCTGCCAGTTGGCTTCTCCCTCAGAGAGAAAGTTTCGTCATTACCTAAACCATGTGCACCTTTTCCTCAATCAAGTAGTTTTAACCTCCTTGTCAGACTGCCAATTATTCAGACAAGCCACTCGCATTCTCCTGTGGAGACCCAGAGGTTATCTACCCTCCTTCCCGAAAAAACCTGCTCCCTAGATTTCCTGCTGCATCACTCTGCTCTCCCACTGCAACCCCACAGAATGGCACGTGGTGTCCTCCCACCCAGGTTGTGATGACTTGTAAACTGCTGTTCATCTCTCCTGTCCTGAGCTAGTGTTGCTGTCAGGACAGATTTGAGGGACACAGGCAGGAAAACACAGGGCATGGCTTGGGTGGCTGATGAGTGTAAGAGTACCACATGATTAGTGTTCACTATGTGCTTGAAGAAGTTTCCCCTTGTGAAACTATCACATGAACCTATTGTGTGCCCCAGCCAGCTGGACTCCTCATCCCAGAAACAGAGGATAAGACTCTGGTTGGCCTAGAGCACAGCAATCAGCAACACAATTATTTTTAGAAACCAGCTTACCCTATAAGTATAGCCCACTGCAGGGCCTATGCTGGGCAGTAGGAACCTTAGGGACAGACAGTGCTGATCCCACTGCGGACTTCCACCTCCCTGGGCTAAGTGGTGCAGCATACTCAGCGTACTTAACTGCCAAGAAACCTGTTGCCAGGAGGTATTACCTTGGTCACAAAAATAAGGCAAATAAAAACACTAAAGGACACACAAAATTTGGAGGTGGATTTGTTTTATGTTGATGGGCAACAATTGGGATCACTCCCAAAATATCAGGCTTTGATCTCCAGTGGTCTAGGGCTTTTATATGCTGCACAAGCAGGAGGCACAAAGGTGAGCAGAGCAAGCAGCCTGGCAATTCCTCTGCCTGGCTAGCAGGGCGAGATCGTTGGTTACAAGGCTAGATGAATGTCGGGAAGCTTGCTGCAACCAAGCATCTTGCAGTTTGGTTATGCTCTCATGGCTACAGTGTTCAGGAAAGTAATTATAGAGCTAGGAAGCAATTACAGAGCTAAGCAGTTTCAAAAGAACATTTTTAAAAGAACAATATCTCTGTTGTTCAGTTTTTTCCTTTCAAGAGCAACTTTTTGGCTTACGCACACTGGGACAGGAATCAGCAGTCCCAGCACGTCTTGGGGTATTTTCTTTATCCAGAAACCTTAGGCTGTGACTTCTTTCTAGGTGTTTCTTCCTTGTATCTCACAAATGAGGAAATACAGATGATTTCTAAATTAGGCTCCCTGCCTCAAAGATACTACTTTTGCCAACATAGTAAAACCACAGACCTTCACTGGTGCCATAGTACTTCACTGACTTTTGATGAAAATCCACTATATTCCTATGTTGATTCACCTTCTCAGTCATGCAGGAGAACCACCAAGAGAAAAATACAAAGCCATGGCAGCAGGCAGTAGTGTCTGTTCACATCAGATAGCTACATGAGTTACAAAGAGTATTTGCATGATCCTGAAGGGAGACACCCACTCCCTTCATTGTTGACCTGCTGTTAGTAATTGGAGTCCTTGGATTTGAACAATCTGAGTTAATTATAGCCTTTTCAACAGAGAGAGAATCTTAACCCTCCAGCAATCAGCTACTTTGTCCTTCCTTAAGCCTCCAGAAAGAGTCTACTGGGAATGCTTTGTCTATCAGCAGTGGTTTGAGCAAGCTTGTTTGAACCAGACATGAAATTATTAAGGGCCACATCCCAGGCCCTCTTGTCTCAGCCTGTAGGTGGCTTCCTGTGGCAGCATGCCCAGACCAAGGATGGCTGCCTGGGGGGCAGGGACACCTTGTCCACAACACCAGAAGTCACTTTCAGCAGGAAAGAGGGCCTTACTTCCCAAGCTAATCAGGTAATATCCCAGCCTGATGGGTTCTTGGGGTCAAGGTTCTAAGACATGGAGAGCTAAAATCTCACAGGTTTCATTTATTTATTTACTTGTTTATTTATTTTTGAGGCTGAAAGAAGTTGAAAAATCAATCATACCTCCCAGGTTGACTTTGGAATAGTTAAGTATTGGACCGAATTAGAACTCCAGACTCTTAGGAAAAATGCTGTCATCTTTTATCTATGTAATCACGAACGCTTTACCCCTTTGGAGATGGAGAAAAATAGCCACCAGAGGGCTCTCTAAGTTTTGATATTGTCCTCCACGTGGCTCATTTTTATAAGTGATAGAGAAAATGGAATGAAATTCCTAATGTGCAAATCTTCTTCACTCTCCATGACCATCCTGAATGGGCTACCACTTGTTTAATAGATCTCACTCCTTCAGCAGTTATTTCTGGTCCTGTTTCCTCAGACAAATGGGTGCCCTTGGAGAGAAGAAACTGAGACCCAAAGCCAGCCTATTTGAAGACAACCTATACCCAGCCCAGTACGACCCTGAAAAGCAGGTTCCCTTATACAGTCATGAGAAAGGGAAATAGCCTATGCAAATTTTGCTCATACTCAGTTGGGTGAAATAAACAAGGGCTTAGGACATCTTATAAATAACCCTGACAAATATATTTGAGCTTTTAATAGGCTCACTTGTTTGATTTAACCTGTGAAGATGAGATGTTTTTGTTTGATGAGACTCTCAACAAAGGTGAACAGGACCAGCTTCTACAAGCAATAATTCAAATGGGCAATACCTACCATGAAGCCCACAGGAATGATTCAGTAGATAAAACAGTGTTTGCTTTCATAGGAAAAGATGCCATTCCCAATGGAAACCCCACTGGCCACTTGATGAGTCCAGGGGGTGTGAAGCCAGAACATACTTTGTATTTTGCGTTAAGAAAGGGGTTTAAAAGATAAGAAGAAAGCCAATTAATTATAATAAAGTAGGCAAAGTGTACCAAGAAAAAGAACTCCCAAAAGTTTTCATGGAAAGACTTAAAGAGGCAGGAATTAAATACAACCCAATGGATACTGAGAGTATTGCAGGCAAGATAACTCTGAAAGATAAACTTTTGCCTCAGTTGGGCCCAGACATTAAAAGAAAGCTCAATAAACTCTTGAGGGACACACAAAAAGAAGGAGCTGATGATGTAGAGGCCATATTAAGGGAGGCCGCCAAAACCTTTACCAAAGAGATTAGGAAGTGCAGCAAGAGAAACAAATCCAACACAAACAACTAGTAGTAGTCCTTACAGTCCACCCTGCTGTAAAGAAGGGTTCCACAGAGACATCTTGTTTCTGGAGCCATGGATAATATACCTGAGAATGCACTCTGGTAAATGCAATTGTGTTGTATAGCTATCTGCCCAATCTATGCTAGTAATTGGTTACAATACTTACATTTACTTTGTTAAAAGAAAACACTTTTTGAGATCAATAATTTCTTTTGTAGCCTTTGGTTTTTTTTTTTTAAGGCTTCATAGCAAAAAGTTTTATGTAGATTTAAACATTTAGGTACATAGCTTAATGTTGTGATTCATATAGCTTAACAGTAGGTTAATTTAAATAAAAGTAAAAGATGTCTCTAACATCAATGACATGTTTCTACTCAGATTATCTGTCAATCAAAATACCAAAAATGGGTTTCACGCATACAATGCCTATCATTGTCTAGAGTCATATTGCCATGCTGTTTCTGATCAGTAAAAAGCTTTTATATAATAACTTAGAAATTTGTGAGTCATTATACTATGTTGGCTACTGTAGGCTAGAATCATCTGAGAAAACTGGTGAGGTAACTAAGTGGAGATCCTTTGGTCTTGGGAGGGACTCCTGCACTGAACACCCCTTGGTGGATGCAAAAGCAGTTGTACAAAATGGATTCTTTTTCACTAATTAGTTTTGTCCACTAATGAGACTCCCAGTGGTTTCCTTGTTCAGACCTACTGGGAGACTCACACCTTGCTAAATTCATTACTATACTATATTTACATTGGTTATCATTAAAGTTTAAATCCTCCATGTGTAAAACAATGCAGTTTTCTGATTAAGAGATGCGTGAAACACTCTGTGGTCTAGGCAATGCCACTTTCAAAAGAATTAAAGTCTAAACACGACTCAGCTATTAGGTGCATCTATAGTTAAATTTTTATGTCATTTGTTATCTTGTAATTAAATATAGATGACTGTGACTGACTAGAATGTTGCTTTGTATGAAGATAAACATTTGAACATGTTTCACAAATAATGATAAAACTTCATGGTTTTAATAATGTTATCAGAATTGTTATGCCAAAATATTATGCTGCCTCCAATCCCCAACTTGCTCTGTCAACATTCCACAGAGATTAAACTTGTAAGACAATCATGATATGTAATAACAGTTCCTTGGTCATGTTCTCTATTTCAAATGGTGATATGATCATAACATCTATAAGATCAGTCTTAGTGATTTGGACTTATTACAGTGCTGTGTTAACTAGTCCTTTTGGGTGCTCAACAACTAAAGTTCATGGAACAGAGCAAAGAATAACTTGTCAAAGAGGACAGTTGATAGTTTTCCTCTGGCCCTCCAAGGTTAACAAAGACTCAAGACAAGAGGGGATCTTTCTTATAAGAGCCTATAGTTTTGGTAAGTCACCTAACCTCCTGAGCAAGAGAGTGTTGGATCCCAGAGGATAGGAATCAACCAAGATATGATATGCTGTAAAGGACGATCACAAGAGGCAAAAATGTTTCTTCTACTTCTATGGGAAGCCACACAGTCAAGCAAGACCATGATCCATCCTGGGGACTTATGCTGACAGAGAAGCTAAGAGGTGCTACACGTGGTTTCACAAGTAATCCCTGGATAGCCTTAACTGACCTTGTTATTTGGCAAGAGGTTTATGTTGATTGGTACAGATTTCACCTTATTCTTGAATGTTCACCAGAAAAGTATGATATAAAAGTAGTAGTAATGAAGACTAGACATAAAAATTGCGCTCCAATTGCTAACTTCTGGCAATAGCTTTCTAGCCATACTTGTAAACATGTCTAGGAGCAGGTGGTTACAATCATCCTTTCCATACTACTTCTTGTGCTTGGGTCATATGTGTTCTCATCCCTTGGTATGGTTTGTTTGTTGTTACTTGTTTGTTCTCACAGAGGCTGCCAAACTCCAAGTGACTGTACAGATCATCCTCCTGATGGAGCCATTCATCTCCTTCCTTCTACCATGGCCCATACTTCAACTTCCCAACGGACATCATCTCCCCCAGCTGACAGTCTTTTTCAGCAAGAAATAGACAGAGTGGTCATCAATTCTGATCCCAAAATCATTTGAATGGTCACTTCCGGAATGGGGAATATAGAGATAGCTGAGATTACCTGGGGTGAGATAAGAGACCAGGTCCTTTGAGAAATACAGTAAACATGATCTCTGTGCCACAGCAAACCACTGTGCTAACCACAGGCAGCTTCACATTTGTGTCTGGGTATGCTACCATCAACTCCTTTAGTTAGTCTCCCTTCATGTAGGTCACTTACCTAAAATGAGTTGCTAAACTAGATTAAGTCATAGTTGCTTTCTGTCTCACATGGCTCCTTCCTTTCTTGATATCACTAATACTTTTGTTACTGTTGTGCTTATTTGGACCTTATGCACTAAACTACTTTACTTACTTTATTTCATACTGCATCAATGCTATCAAATTTCAGAAGGTCATATAGGTGGTGACTATCATGGAGCTACCAACCTCCTTCTGTCACAGCTATCTGGAATGTTCCTCCTCCAGTGCCATCATCTGTCTTTCATGTCACCCTTAGCCAGCAGGAAGCAGCGAGTGTCTGTTGTCCTGCCTACATTATGCCCATCTACAGCAGTAGGATGAGAGGATCAGAGGGCGGAATGTAGAAGCATAATAGGGGGACACAGCATGGGAAAACCCAGGGTGGACCGGGGTGGCTGGCAGTTGTAAACATTTCACATGCTCATTGCACACTATGTGTCTCCCTTTATGAAACATCACATGTCCTTATTGTGCTCCACCAGCCCTCTGACCTTCTCCTTACCCCAGCAACAAAAGCCAAGACACTGATTGGCCTAGACCACACACCAACACAGAGGAATAGTTAACTTTAGGGATCAGCTTACTCTTACAAGTATAGCTCATCGCAGGCTCCATGCTGCCACTCCTTCGCATCCTGCTATCTTGCAGTGTGCCCTGCTGTACGTAGCTTTCTTCCTGTATTCATTGCCCCCTAACTTTCATGTCACAACACTTCAGTTCTAACTTCCTCATTATTTGTCAGAGGCTCTGAGCCAGTTTCATTCCACTTACTCATTCTTTGCTGGGGTAGAGGTGTAGGACCTGGAAAAAATGGAGGGTCTTGTGGGGGATGAGTATAGGGGGTCCTATGTTCCCAGTTTTCTGATGAAAATTGTACCTTGATCTGATCCCCTCAAGTCTTTTAGGGAATCCATCCTTCAACCATGGGTTGAATAGGGGTGAGACAGGACAGCTTGTGAATGCAAACTTTAGTGTTGCTCTTAGTCTTTCCAAAATGCTTGCTGGTAGTACTTTCAGCTTGAGCCAAGGCCATAAAGACTGAGTCTCTCATGATGTTTTTGTTTTTGTGCCAGGATTTACAATTATTGTGTTATAGTTTCTCAATGTATTGCCCCATACTATTTCCTTTCTCCATTTATAAGAAAGAGTTCATTAAATTCTAATCCAATAGTGTAATAAAAGCAAAACAATAGGAGCAGAAGGGTTGAAGAAATCATAGTGCTTTACAATTTTTCCTTGAATTCAGTCCAAGTTGAACTGGTAAGGAATTGGTTCTAAGAAGGAATACTTTGAAAAATACTTTTTATGAACTTTTGTTCATACGCAGTGAGGCAAATTCTGTGACACTATAAGAGGAAAATAAATCATTCCAACATGTTTACCAAAGCTCATGGTTGCTGGCGACAATGAGAATGGGAGTTAAATCCACAAATTAGGGTTTGTAGACTCAAACAATATGGGAATCAGGCAGGTAATTAGATGGGTGAAGTAGGGTGGAAGGTAATTTAATTTTAAATATTGTCAAGTAATTAAAATGTTTAAAAAATAGTATATAAGCCAAATGAAACACATCTGTGGACCACATGTCAAAGGGGGAACCTATAAAGCAACTTCTGAAATCCTGTTCATGCTTCAAGGCTTGCATTGTGTGCCTGTGTTTCCAAGAATCCTATTATAGCAAGAGCAGTTTTAGCTGATCCTGACTGCTCAGAGGTTTTATTGAGCTAGTAATCAGAATCACAAACTATAGTGCCTGTGCTTCCTCATTGCTTCCTCAGTGGGGCTTTTATTTCTCACGGTGCTGAAGGTCCTTGAGGACAGACCCGGTACTATATGATTTTAATTTTCCTAGCATCACAAATGCTTTATGAACATTCAGTAAATGATGATGATAATAATAACAGCTAGCAGCCATAAGGCTTTTTCACAAGTCTAATACGTTTCTAATTGCTTTTACCTTATTATCTAGTCCTCTTAGCAAATAAGGTAGTAAAGCTATCATTCTATTTTACTTGTCAGAAAACTAAGTACAGATTTAGTGACCATGATCTCAGAACAGCTGAGGGGTGGAGCCAGTAAATCTTGTCAGGCGAATTCCGTAGTTGAGTTCTCTTAAAATATTACAAAGATTAATTCATCATAACAGATTCTAACCAAAAATTTAGAAATTTTTAATGTTGAAATATTTCGTGTAATTGTTCATGAGCCTTAATATAGCAGACTGAGGTATTCTCCTATTTTATTTCCATCCCTGTGCCTTTCTGTCCTTTGTCCATTTTTGAATTCTGATGAGAGAAGGAATATAGAATTAACATATTCATTGCTATAAGATGCCAAAGCAAGCAGGTAATTTATTGAAATTCTATTTATAACACAATAACAGGCCAAACTTATCAGTTGGATAATTTAGCGTGTGCAATTGGTGGTTTCAAACTTAAGTAGGAAATACTGAAAGTTCGTGAGAAGAATTTACAAAGAAAGAGTAAAGTATAAGGCAAGGTCTCTGCAGTTGGTGCTGTGGGTAGATTACTGTGGAACGAATAATGACATGGATTTTCTGGCTGTTCATATATCAGAGTTTGATCTTGCTTCTTTCAATAGTATCTTTTCTCAATATGGAGAAAATATTATATGTGCACACAACCATTTCAATGTGCACTCAGGGTTCTACAAGTATTTAAATGTTATTCAAGAGAGCAAATTTCTCCAAAAGACTGTTTTACTAATTTCTGCTGTTCTGTGATTATATTATAGAACTTATGTTTTAGTACATGATAATTGTGTCTTCCACCTCTAAATTTAAGATCAAAGTTTACCCTTCGTATTTAATACATTTCCTGGTAAATTCTGACACCCTTGAAAAAATTGGTTGGTTTTATGGCTATTGGTTTTAGTGCCAAGAATAACTTTACATATGTCTATAGAGCTGCAGGTATAGGATCTGGCTTTGGACACAACCCTATGACATGGCTGTGGTCATGGCCAAGCTATTTCAATATTTGGCTTCAAGGCTTTCTGCTGCTGCTCAGGCTCAAGTCCACACTACTACCTCACACTGTAAGTCTGCATCAGTGGGCCAAGGAGACATTTCGCTCATACAGGTTAGATCTTGAGGCTCTTAGGCCTTTCTCTAGGAAAAAAAGCTGTAGAGTTCTTGAGGCTGTGCTAGGTGCGGGCAATGCTGTGGGCAAGTACATTTAGCTGATAAGACTTTTTGTCACATCTCTGCGGACATCAAAACTGTCCTAAAACATCAAGTTTTAATAATAAGCACTTGCATCAATTAAAATACAGTGATCAAAAATGTCCAGACTTGATAAAAATGACAAATTTGTATGCCTAAGAACTGCAACAGGGGCTGAGGAGATGGCTCAGTAGACTAAGAGCTTGCCTGGTAAGTGCAAAGGTCTGATTTCAATCCCTGGTTCTGAAAAAAAAAAAAGTAACAGGTTCTAAACCCACACAAACATGAACATAAATACAAAGAAAACCTTGCTATGGAAATGCTAATCAAAATGTTCATAATCAGTCATATGGAAAAAAAACTTAAAAACATGGAGAAAAGATAAAGATAAAAGGTGCAAAGATAAAATATAAAGCAGACTTTTTCTTAGCAGTAATGCAAGCAAGAAAAGAAGTGGAGCAACTTCAGTGTTGAAACAAACACCTGTCAGTCTACAATTTTATATCCTGGGAAAATAACTTAAAAAAAAGATAAATTAAAACTGACAGAATAAAAAGAACTAAAAGAATTCATAAATAGCAGACAGTACTCAAAAACAATTTTTAAAAGTCCTTTGGACAAAGAGACAGTATTATCAGACACAAATCTGTACAAACAGAAAGGAAGGAAGAACACTGGAAGTGATACAATATGGGCAAACATAAATATCATGTGTTGTTTTCTTATCTACAAATTCTCTTCAAAACATAATAATTGAATATTTAAAATTAACAAGCTTACATTAAGCTGTTATACTATATGTAGAAATAAAATGAAGGTCAAAATAGGACAAAGAGTGGGAGAGAAGAGAAGGAGAAAAGGCTTGTTACTATGTGTGAAGGAGGTAAATTTAATTTAAGGTAAACTATAGTAGGTTACAGTGGTTTGCAAAATTCTCCAATAGACCCATTAACAAAATAAGTCACCTATGAAGACATAGAGTTAGCAGGATAATAAGGGAAAACAGAATTATGAAAATATTTACTGTCAAAGGAGACTGAAAACTTGAGAAAAGGGAACAAATGATAAGTGAGTGAGCACAAAAAGACTACCAAGGTATTAGAGTTAAATTCAGTACTACTAACAGCTAAATATGTATAATTGTGTTAAATACTCAACTTAGAAAGCAGAGAGTTCTATGTTGGATTAAAAAACTGAGTTTCTACTATGAGTTTCTCATAAGACATGTTCTTGCATATATACAGATAAGTTAAAAAAATAAACAAATGAAAAACAACTATATGTTAACATCAATCAACAAAAGTCTATAATGGTGTAAGTTTGGCAAAGACTTGTTACACTGAACACCAAATTCATGAGTTATAGGGAAAAATGGTGAATTGTACTTCATTGAAATTAAAACATTTATTTTTCAAAAGTCATTGGTATAGAAATAAGAGGCAAGTCACTGACTGAAAAAAATACATTTTTAAAACATGTATTTGGCAAAAACTATAAAAAGAACTCTTCCAAATTGTATTACTAATGAACAACATCATTTTTAGAATGTCAAAATATTTGAATACTTAAAAAAATCTATGGTTAGTGTATTATTAATTTGAAAGTTGCTCAATATCAACAATACTTTATAGAAATGGAAAACAAAAACCACAAAGAACTATTTGTGTATACCTTTTTTTTTTTTTGTGGAACCATTGATTGAACTTA
>NDGM011212584.1:1966-12101 GCA_002564305.1 Octomys mimax | reverse complement strand
CCCATACAGACCATTCTGGATTTTTCCCATAAGAGCAACCACAAAATCCTTCCCTCAACCAATCTTCAGGCTGCTCGGGAACACAAACAGGCAGGACATTTAATCCCTGATCATTAAAGCAGTGACAGACGGCAGGAAGCGCCATTGTGAAGGTCAGAGGCTTGAGCAACTCCCTGGGCAAACAGAAACGTTCTCTTCTACTAAGTCAGGAGCCAGGGAGGCCGGAGCCAGGAAGGAGATCGTCAGAGAAAAAGGACAGAAAATGGTGCTTACCTCAGCACTGACAAATACTAAGACAATTCTGCCTTTCCTTTTCTTCACATGTCATCAAATGAGGCCCTTGAGCTCAGTTGATCTGGGCATGACTTTTCAAAAATTATAGGACAGCTTTGTATGCTGTCCCATGTCTTCCTACAATATTACAAAACCGTCCTACAGCATAAGGTAGAAGAGGAAGGCAGCAGCTCCCTGCGTTTCATTAACAAGCTTTTACTTCAGGGCTCTTAACAAAGAATGTGTCACAGCCCTAATCACTGCAGTCGCCTGACAGCAACGGGGACTGCAAATTCAATGTGCTTCAAGCCAGCACTTGATTTTTTTTTTTTTTTTTTCGGAACCAGAGATTGAACTCAGGCCCTTGTGCTTGCCATAGAAGCACTTATTCTACTGAACCATCTCCCCAGCCCCTACAGCACTTGAATATTTTAACACAGTCATGGGCTGGAAATGTAGCCCAGTGGTAGAGTTCTTGCCTAGTGTATATGAGGCTCTGGGTTTCATCCCCAGCCCTGGGTGGGAAACACAATTACTTTAATAAATTATTTAACATATGTTGAAGAAAGTAAATCAGAATCCCTAAACATGATAGAATAAATCAAAGCTGATAATTTCATTAGATCTATTGTATTTGGTTAGAAAACTTCAAAGTATATTTCTGTGATCCACTCACAGGAGCAGCATTTTTTATTTTTCTGATGGTTTAAATGATTCATAATGGATTTTTCTAAAGTATGAGACTCACCATAAAATGTGCCCAATGTGTACATAACAGAGTGTTCACAGCAGAGGGCTTCCTCGCTGAGGCAGTGTGCTTCGGGTAAGCAGCGGCACCGGACTACTTGAAAAAGTTCACCAAAAAAAAAAAAAAAAGAAAGAAAGAAAGAAAAATTTCACGGTGTTTTTGCTGAAGGCTGAGGTCAGAGGGAGAAGTCCCACCCCAAAGGGGAAAGGGAAGACCCTGGAGAAGGGCCAAGCCGTCTGGGGAGTGGTTTCCTGACTCCCAGGCAGGAGGACCAGAGAATCCGGCCTGGATGACAAGCATATCAGCTGAACCTAGCAGATCAGACAGAGCTACTGAAGAACACTGAGTAGAAAAGTGTCACCACCAACACAGTACTTTGTGAAAATCAGAGTGGTGGCTATACTACTTTCCTGAGGCTTCTATAACAAAGGAAATAGAGAAATGAACATCAGAGTATAAAATCCCAGGCCTCCATAGGGGAGAGTAGAGGGTTGACCTTAGGAGCAGAGCTCAATTGTACATCAAAGAGGGAGAGAGCCAAAAAAAACAAGAGGGAAATTCAGAAAAGCAGGAGGCAGAGGGTAGGGTGCCACAGGGGAGGGGTTAAACCTCATGATTTGATCCTGTTGTTAACTAATAGTATATAGTCTCAGACACATCCTTTGAGTGTAACCTGCACAGCCACACAGCACACCTCAAAGTTTAGAATTTCTTCAGCAATAATGTGGAAAATAAGGCTAACATTTCTCATAAAAAATGAAATCCTTCAGAAATGCACCTACACTCAATCCTCAGCAATTTTAATGTTAAGTGTTTATGGTTTTTGATGAAGAGTACATGTTTATCAATACCCTAGCAGGTAACATTCCTAGATGACTGATAATACCAAATGCATGGTAAATATTGTGGAAATAATTGTTATATCATATTGTTTAGGAAATAATAGCAAGAAAAATAAAGTCTGTGTATGCTCAGCACAGATATACCTATCAGAGGTCTGCCTGTGTCTTGGGTGCTTGATCTACCGTCCCATGGCTATAGAAACCAGATACGCAGGCCCAGCTGTGTAGACTTCTGGTATGAGAAGCATACAGGTTGATTTTCTCATCCTTCACCATTAAAACTCAAGGTTTTATTTCATTTTCAAATAAATACCCTCTGAAAGCATAGCCTATATTCATGAAATGGCACAAACTACAGTAGCACACAGGTAAATCTCTGAGAAGTGAATGGGGTCACCCACCTCATGCAAGAAGAAACAGTGGCCCTGGACCTAGGGGCCTGCTTAACCCACCTTGATCATCATGGCCTTTCCTCTTCTGCAAATGTCACCCTGACTTCTACCTGTGCAGTGCAATTTTCAGAGTTTCTGAAATTTCTATAAATGCGACCACACAAGACATACTCCATCAGGCCCAGTCTCTGGCACTCAGAGCTATGTGTACAAGCTGGAGTGATGCTTAGCTCAACAGTGGTTCATTCGTTTTCACTGTTGAATTGTACCCGCATTGTGTGATCATACGGTATAAATGTAGTACAACGTTCTTCTGACAAACATTCCAACCACATCCATTGGCACTAACATGAGTGTGCTGCTATGAGCACACCTGTCCATGACTTTTGGTGCCCAGATGGACTCATTCCTTTGGGGTGTAGGCCTAAGCATTTACATTTACTTATAAATGTTTCCCAACCTTAACCTTTATTTAACAAAATAGCTCAGGTATAAGAGTAAATGGAGTGTCCCATTTGGTGCAGAAAACATTCATTTATAGGCAGACAAAAGGAAGCTGGTCAGAATTTTCACGATGGGCAGTTCATCTGTGAAATAAAATGTGGAAATACTAGAACATGACAACAAAGCCTGGCTTTTAGAAGAATTTCATAAGAAAGGCTGTTGAGGGGAGGGAGTGATAAGGAGCCAACTTAGGCTCCCTTAAAAGTAGCTCCGAAGACTGTGAAGGACAGAAGGAGCTCTGTTTTATTTGGAGAAAGCAGAAGTGTTCTACATTTGTCCTGACTGCCCAGTCTCTGCAGGAAAAGGAGAAAACAAAACAAAAGAGAAGAGACACATGTAACTCTATATGCTCCATGACTTTTTCACTGCACTTCCCGTTGCTGTTCTAAAAGCTTCATTAGGATAAAATAAGTCATTTTGCTTTCTCACAAGGGAGCCATACAGGTCCTCTATTTAAGGAGAAATATGACAGCTGCTCCACTCAAGCCCTTGTACTTGCTGCTTTGCAGTCAGGAGAAATATATTCTCAGATACTGTGAGAGCAGACGTGGATGCCTCCTGCCACCTGGACCCTGGCTGTTTTCTTTCAACCCCCTGCCTGGAAGTACCTCACTCATAAGGACTACTGTGCAAGTGGAGGCTAAAGCCCCCTGAGCCACAGCAGGCTTCATGGGGGTCTCCTTGGGCCTTGCTGGCTCTGGAGAGCACATTTGCTATGAGGGAAGAGATATCGAGCTGAGCCTTGTACCTGAGGTATCCTATTGGTTACCAGGGAGTGAATAAGGACAAGGCCCACCTGGAGACCCAACTCTGGATCTGGCCACTGGCCCCATACATGGCCTTCAGCAGTCAAATGAGGACATGATGCCCAGGACACTGCCAGTCTCAGAAGCATGTCACCCTCCTCCCCACTGTGAAAATTGAATCATTCTGTGCTTCTTGCTCCAACAGCAACTTCAACTAAATTCCTCTTGTACCATTATTACACAATGGAGACACTATTATGGTTATCTTGTAAATGAATACCCACCATTTTCCAGGCACCCTCCCCACCACCCTGCCACACACACTTTTCAGCCATCACTGCCTCCCCAAAAGAACTCTCTGTTTTGTTCAGCAGAAGAATGATCTTCCTTCAGTGACAGGGAGCAAGAGATTGTTCAGGAGAACCAGAACGTTGCAACACATGAGCCCAGAACTCGGTTCTCTCCATGACTCTGGAGCCAGAATGCTTGGGCTCCTAAGAAGGCTCTGCGCCAATACAGAGGTTTTCTCTTCCCGAGTTCCTCCACCTGTGAAACGGGGGTGCTAAAAGTGACCATTATCTTATGGGGCTTTTGTGAGGATGAAAGATGTTCATATTTCTCAGGTACTTAGGACAGTGCCTAAAATAGAATAAAGATTACATGACAGGTGATGGATAGATAGATAGATAGGTGAATAAGATATTACTTAGACATATATATATATATATATATATATTCCTGTGAGCAAAAAGAATATTATTAAACAATAATTTTAAAAAACAGTTGGAGGAAAAAAATAGTTGGAGGGCTGGCCAAATAGCTCAGCGGATTGAAGTGCTTGCAAGCAGGCTCAGGGGTCAGGGGTTCAATCCCCAGGCCTGCTGCGCCGGTCCCACCCCCATGTGCACTGAGATGGCAATTGAGACTGAGCATGATAGTGCATGCCTGTAATCCCAGCACTTGGGAGGCTATAAACAGGAGAATCACTATGAGTCCGATCTAATAGTGAGTCCCTAAACACCCTGTAGATCCTTCCCTAAAGAAAAAAAAAAATTAGAGTGCAGGTCACATTCTGTAAAATACTCTCTTAACAATGCATGAATCTCAGCCTTTGCAGCTATGAGATTAATAACTTGGTGCTTACATTACATGATAAAAGAAAATCATTATACCTCTGGTGTAAATCCAACAGAAAATAACAAGCTTAGTAAATATTTAACATGTTTAATTACATTAAATTAATTATTTAGTTTGTTGGCTACTGTTCTGTAGTTATCTTTTATGTGTCCAGGATATAAATAGGATCTATGCTGCACCTTTCAAAATTACTCAGATAATGTTATCCTGAAAGTTGTATTATTATTTTGTCCAAATACAAAGACTTTGAGAATAAAAAGGGACCTAAACAGATTTTCAACCAAGTAAAATAAACTCCAGTCATCAGTTCAGGACACGCTAGTGTGAGGTGGATGGGCAGATGCTGGGCAAGGAGTCTCGGCTCACCAAGTGGCCGGGAAGGTCCAGATGCATAGCTGCCAGCGCTCTCATAGATCTTAGCACCTGGTGAAGTTCTGCGGGCCTGGCTCACTTACACTGCTGACTGCTGATGAGATTAGCTTCTGGGCTTGGTAGAGCTGACCTGGGTAGCTCACAAGTGTTATCGATTCTATGCGGTCCCCATCTGATCAGGTGTGATGGTCAAAAGTCTCAAAATTCAGCCCTTGCCTGGCTCTTCTCAAAGCCAGAGGAAAAGTCCAGGAAGCAGAGATGCAATCTGGATGAGTTACTCTTTGTTCTTATTTAGTGTGGTTTCAATTTTTCATTCAGCCTAACAGGTGTGTTTTGGGAATACAATGCAGAGCCGCATAAGGGAACCATTAATAAAGATCCCCTTACATTGCTTTTGAATGGAGGCTTCTCCTGTTAATCATTCGCTTATGCCCATTAGTGGGATGTTTATGGGACACAGCTGGGTCCATCCGGATCACTGAAACCTTGGTTTCAACAAAAGGAATTTGTAGTAGGCAAATGTTAAGAACAAATGTGTTAGCATATGAAAGACAATTATAAGTTTAAAATGCGCTGCCATTTTCCAGCCCCCAGTGTCCAGGAGCAGCTGACTGCAGGGAGACAGAATCAGGTGCTATCTGTACCAGCATATGCAAACTGGTACGCTTTCCAGGGTTGGCAGAGTTGAGAACCTGTAATTTCTAAAGTACACCTGACCTTGGGCCGACAATTCCACTTTGCGAGGTCTACCATAGAAATATGGGCACAAATGCAAAATGTGTGTGTGTGTGTGTGTGTGTGTGTGTGTGTGTAGCATTCACGGCCCATGTCACAATAGGGAGCACGTCAAATGAGGTATTTCAGACAAGAAATTACAATTTACAGCATAATCAGTGGCTGTGTGTGTGTGGCCTTATTATTTTATTATAATACTTAAAATAAAACACATAAAGGCAGCATCTTCTAGTGTGAACTGCAGGCTGCAGGTCAGAGGAAAAGCGTAAGAGAGTTGCCCGGTGGCTGGGTGGAGCTCAGGGGTAGAGCCTTTGCCCTGCACATGCAAACTCCTGAGTTCTATCCCCAGGGCTACATACACTGAAAGAGTAAGAAAAAAATTCACTTTTCATCTACACTCTTGTGTTAATTTTGAATCATGTAGCATCTACATGTGTTACTTATATTTAAAATATTAACACAAAGAGTTTCAAGTAAAGACAGCCTGAGTCTTGTGGGTAGGAACTGGGCTGCTCATGCAAATGATTAGGGAACACAAAGACCAGTGAATCCGTCAGGGCAAGAAGCAGGAGTGACATCCAGAAAGTGCCCATGTTTCCTAACAAAGCTGTGGGCAATGGGGACTGGCGAGGAAGCCACACTGTGTCTCTTCTCCCTGCTGCCCCAAGGTCTGGCTTCGTCCTTCTTCAGCAGCCACTACCAAGGATTCGTGCCACCTGTCCTCCTCTGTCCTGCTGCAGGTCTCTTCTGCAGTATGGCACTGGAAGGGAGAGAGGAGAAAGGCCTGGGAAGGATGGCAGGGTTCTGCTTTTCCATTCTCAGTTTCAGCAGTGTGGGGAAAGATCAGAAATTAGAGCTAGAACTGCAGATGTCGCAGCTGGAGGAGGCTGAGTGTCCTCCTGCTCTCTGCCCCAGAATGATCTTGGGCCAGGATGCCAACATCCATGTCAAGGTGAGGCCCCTAGCTGCTAACTTCCTCCCACTAGGCACTGCCTCCTGAAGGTTCCAATACCACCTAACAGTGTCATGGGCTGGAGACCAGATCTTTTTATTTGTTTATTTATTTATTTGTTTATTTATTTTGTGGCACCAGGAATCGAACTCAGGCCCTTGTGCTTTCAGAGAAGTGCTTAGTCCACTGAGCCATCTCCCCAGCCACAGATCTTTAATATATGTGTGTTTGGGGGGTCAAACTGTAGCAGGAACCCTATAGGTGGCTCCTCCTAGTATTTAATTTTTAAGTTGATTTTCCCATAGTATCTAAAGTCTAGAAATCTTTATCTAGTCTAGCCCTGGAATGGGACACATAATATAAAACTCAGCCAGGAGGTTGAGATCCTCAAGTTGCTGGCTGGGTGGTGCCAGGCTTCATTCCTGCACCTGTGCTGACAAGTGATCCTCTGAACACAAAACCCCAGAACTGGAGTTGATGTAGAAATTTCAGAGCCTATTAAGGAACACACCCTCTTCTCATCTAAGAATGGCCTAGGTGGAGATCCACGTCCTTCGCTATTTTGGCTTAGTACTCCAGCTAAACTTGACCAAGGATTTGCAAATTGAATGAGGAGCCAAAATTATTGACTGGAGCTGTAAGGCACCAGTAAGGTCCTCCTCTGTCAGTAGAATTCTTATGAGAACATTTATGTTGCCTTGTGGAGCTATCATTTCTGTCTGGAATGGGATTGTGTTTACCTCATGGAGCCTTAGAGGCTGAGACTCACCTTCCAATGGCCATTCGTCAGCCAGCTGTACTTACCCAGGATATGCTTCCAAGTTCCAAAGATCTGGTAAGGAGAACATAGGCCTGGAGCACCCCAGGAACCTAGCAACTGTCTAAAGCCATCTCTCGGGATGCTGATCACTTCTGAGAGACACACTCATGGGCTGCCCACCTGCCCCAGTGACCTGCTATCCCAGTTAACTTCTTTGTTGCCCGGAAATAAGGTCAAGATGTACACAAGACAAAAAGGATGCATTGTTTTGAAGCTGGGGGTTAAACCCGGGCTCTCTGCACTGACCTATATCACCAGTCTTTCTTAAAAGAAATTTCCTTTGAGACAGAGTTTTGCTAAGCTGTCCAGATTTTGTTTGAAGCTCTGATCTATCTCAGCCTCTCAAAGTACTGACTTTACAGGTGTGCACCACCACATCTAGATTTTAAAAATGCATTTTGGTAAACATTTGGGAAAAGTTAGATGGACATTATTGTGCAGGAACCCAAACACTAAATGGAAAAATGTCTAAGTTACAGTGAGCAGCTGTTACTATTGAGGGCTGTGGCATCTCAGGAATATGGGGTAGTCTAGTAGCCATTCAGTCCCATCCCAGGGCTACCTGATGATTATTGTAGTCTTCTGAACTGCTCTTTCAAAGGTACCAAGACTAGAAAGAATTTACACTAGTCCCAAGCATACCACTGTCTCTTGCTCAATACACACACACACACACACACACACACACCACTTCCTCCCATCCAGGACCTTTTTACTTTTTGTCGTGAGTCCAGCCCATGAATGCTGTCTGCCCAGCAGTAGATGAAGTAGCAAGTGATGCGGGCAAAGCAGAGGACACTGAAATGGAGTCTCTGGGTCACATCTTTCCAGAAGCTTCCCCTTCAGGACATGTCTTAGTGATCTGACTCCCAGACAATAGTAGGGAGGATGATGGATGGCCCATTGACTGACTTCCCTGTGGGTACAACTATCATGCAGACCAAGAGTGGGAATGCTGTAGTTTGGTTGAAATACCACCAAGTATTACGCCCATTTCTGGAAAAGCGCTGCACGAGTGGCAATTCACCTCTGTATTCAGCTGTGGCTCAATGTTCATGAGTTAACCAATCAATGGCTTACCCACAATTCCCAGTGTAGTTGCCTTATATGCAAGCATTTGCATATTGTAATGTGTTGTTTAATGATGGCTTGACTTAATGATCATGACAGGTTACTTTTCTTCTACTTGTTTATATGGCAAGGGATTGTGTTAGCATTTTTAATTATATGGGTAAGTAGGTTACACTATCCACACATTTTGTTTAAGGACAGTAAGGGGCACTTTGTTATATTTGTTAGACAATGGTCCATTGACTCTGAAAGGTTAAGAGTCATTGATCATTCTAGAGCACCCTGGGGAAAGCCCCAGTCTAAGAGTTACTGGAAATGGATGTGGTCCTGGACTGTTCTCGCCTGCCTGAAGACTTCCTCATTTTGGCCATAACCTAGAGGAGTAGCCTCCCTCATCAGAAGGTGCCAAAGTGGAAAATTCAGAACAAGAGAGCTGAGTCTACAGCTGCCCCTGCAGAGGAGCACCAAGCTCTCTACATGCAGGTACTATTTATCCTCAGAACAACACCAGAAAGCAGGGAAATCTTTAAACCTGTGCACATCTTTCAGATGGGAAAGATGTCTGTAGTTTTTCTTTACCATCTTAGGACTATAGTAAAGGCCAAGAAAGCCAGGTTAAGACCCTAGAAAGCCAGGTGCCTCTGAAAGTCGGTGTGATGGGTCTGAGATGACTATTCTTAGCCTCTTCTAAAGGCTTCTTTCTTGCAGTGACCTCAGAATCCCTATTAACGTCTTCTTTCCTCCAGTGGTAAAGCATGTGACAGGTGCTGAGACTGAGGAGTGCAGAAGATCTGGCACGTGCTCCTCTACCAGAAGCACAGGGTCCCGATGTGTGCATGCTGTGAATCTAACTGCCTGCTGGTATTGGAGAGCATGGATTTCATCCAAATGAGAGGCTAGACTGTAGTAGGGTCAGGCAGATGTAGAGGAACAGAGCCTTAGTACTATTGAAGAGGCAATGAGACTGCTCAAAAATGCTCTGTGAGAGAGCAACACAAGGTTGGCTGTGTGAGCCAGCTGATACCACAAGGGCACAATGAGGACAGGCACTAAGGAGTGACCGTGCCTGGTCTCAGGCCAGTGCCAGCCTGCCAGGGCTCTATAGATGCAGACCTTTAAATCAGCACACTTGTTCTCCAAGAGACTGCCAGAGAGGACAGGACAAGGCAGGCTTTGGATCCCATTCAGGCAGCCAGCTGCCCTCGGGCCATCTGAAGGGCCTGTGACACTCTTATAGCGTCTCTAAAATTCACTCTTGAGTCTTGAGGTAAGGCAGAAGTTTGCACATGAGTATACAAATTAGCCTTTGATACCAGTTAGTTTTACATACGTCATGGACAGGGTTCTTTTTCTATCCTTATCAAGGAATAATTGGCAGGCAATCATATACATTTAAGGTATAGAATTTAATGTTTGTATGTACTACACACTGGAGAATAATCACTACAGCGAAGTTCATTGGTGTGCCTATTACTCCACATTGGGTCCCTCTTTTCTTCCCTCCCTCCCTACCTCCCTACCTCCTTTCTCTCTCTCTCTCTCT
>NDGM011212567.1:1954-16901 GCA_002564305.1 Octomys mimax | reverse complement strand
AAAAAAAAAAAACCTGCAGTGTTGTAAAAGTACCCCGCAGCGCGGGGCCATGCTACTGCGCCTGGACTTCCAGGGAGCTGGGCGTTCTGCCTTGAAAGAAGCTTTGTTCGAAAGACACACACTCAAGGGCTGGCGGGGTGGACGCCCTGGGAGGCGGGATGGCCCGGCCTCCGCAGGGTCCATTCAGGGCGCAGCCTCCCTCTTCCTCAGATGCAAACGCAAGGAAAGCCACCTCATAGGCACGCCATCCTACCCTGCGGGGTTGGGATGAGCGCCCTGGAGTGCATGTCAGCGTCTAGCGAGGACATTCGGTTCAGTTCCCTGCAGGTGCACGGAGCAGCCCCTGTGTGCTCGTTTGCGGTCGGAGAGACCAGGCGGTCAGAGCAGTCAGCGCAGTTATTATCCGGGGAGAAGCAGGAGAGAATTTAAGTCTAGGTGACAGTTCAGTTAAACTGGGACATCTGTTGTTCGGAACAGATGAATAAGATGAGACATATTAAGCAAAAGGAAGACCACAGAAAGTGTACTTTTTTTTTTTTTTTTTTTTTTGGTTTGGCGGAACCAGGGATTGAACTCAGGCCCTTGTGCTTGCGAGGCAAGCGCTTATTCTTCTGGGCCATCTCCCCGGCCCCAGAAAGTTTAAAAGACAAAATACTAGCTATATATGAAATTCAGTTTTGGTAAAAATAGGTATTGAATTTAATAGAATCAAATGATGCACATGTAAGAAGCAAAGAATGCCAGTATCAGGGACAATCGCCCCCTGTCTCCGTTAGGGAAAGGCCAGGAAAACAGAAGCGTCTTCCTCTGTCCACAGCGTATAGCGAGAGCTGTTCCATCGGCGGGGAAGTGGGCAGCCCCTGACGCACTCAGCTCCGCGCGAGTGTGCGCTGCGCTTCTCCTGGGTCCGGGCCGCCCTAGCCCAGCCCGGGAGAACCATGGCCAGATGGCTCCTCTTCCAGAGGTGGGTGGGAATGGACAGAGCAGTTCTGCTCTCCAGGTGCTGGGGTCGGACCCAGCCGGCAGGTCGAGACACCCTCTGGGTGGACTGTCTTGAGGTCAGACCTGGACTGAAATATTGCGAAACGCGTCTGGCCTCAGGATCAGCGCATTGTTTCCAGTGCAGAGGAAGAATGCTTGCAGGCATTGCAATGTCTACCTGCGTTCTGCTTGTGTCAGTTGCTTCATGTATATCCACCGTCTTCAGAACAGGAAGAATCTTACCTCAGAGAGCTGATGTAAGAATTATTTGACATTAACCCCTCCCCCCTTTGAGTCAGGGTCTGGCTCTGTGGTTTGGCCTGGCCTTGAACTCACTTTGTAACCCAGTCTGGCCTTGAACTCACTGTGTAGCCCAGGCTGATCCTGAACTCAAAGGGATCCTCTTGCTTCAGCCTTCCAAGTGCTGGGAATACAGACACAAGTCGCCAAGCCAGAACTGGCATTAAGTCCCACAGCTGCCTCCGAGTCAGAGAGTCAGCTTCTCTCTTCCATGTTCCTGCTCCAGGAGGCACTGAGAACCTTAGAGGCCGAGATGCTGCTTAGAGACTTTAATCTCCTTTACCCCACCTTGGTTACTTTTCTCTCGTTGCTGGGACAAAATATGTGACATTACAAGTGAAGGAGGAAAGGTTCATTTGGCTCACAGTTTGTAGACGTTTTGGTCCACAGTCACCTGGCTCCAAGGAAGGGCAGCTTTGCAGAGAACAGTTAATGGGGAGCAGGAGGTAGGAAAAGCAGCAAAGAAGGGGGTGACAAGCCTCCTTCTGTCTCATAGTGTATCCAGGCTGCTAGGATGAGGGCAGTGCCAAGCCAATCAGGGGACTGATTAGTAATCGCCCACCCTTAATCCAGCATCACACACTCCAGCTTCAGCCATGACTGAAAGAAATACCACCTACGAATACTTGAGGCTTTGGGGTGCATCTAGACTCAATCCATAACAACCCCTTTGTTACTGTCAGGACTGTGTCGCAGCCTCCGATGGTTGAATCTAATGAAAGAGAATTTACTACTTTGTGATTAAATAAAATTTTAAAGGTTGTATGCAATGTGTTAATTATTGAAACTGTCCTACCAATTTGGTTTGAAACTGTCTCATTGCTATTTCTCAATAAAATTATGGAAAAAAAATTTTAAAGGTAACGTAAGTCCTTTCATAAGATGAAAAGTTTTAATTATTGGAAAGTTCTGTTCTGACTGTGGTCTGCCTATCTGCCATCACGGTGTTGGAGTCTGTGTTCAGGAAAGAAATTAGTGCGGTTTCTACTGCTCAGTAATCATTCAAATGTGACACTCTCCTTCCCCACCCAGCTGTCTCATGTCCGAATCCCTCTTTGCAGCAGTTAATGGGTAGTGGGGTGTAGTTGGGTAGGAAGAATAACTTGCAATGTTCTACAGCATAGTAGGGTGATTACTAAGGTTTGCATAGGTTCCCCCCAAAGACCCAGGTGTTAAAGCATTAAGTACCAGCCTGCATACTGGGACATGAGGCACCTCTAAGAGATGGGCTCCATGTGGGAAGTTAGACTACTGGAGATTGTACCCTTGAAGGGGCTAGCAGGACCCCAGCCCCTTTCCATTTCTTTGCTTCCTGGCCACCATGGGGAAAGCACCCTCTCTGGTATAAGCCCCCACCAAAGGGTACTGCATCTACATTGGTCCAAAGACAACCATGCCTTAAAAATTCAGAAACCATAAGTTAAAATGAATCTAACCTCCTTATAAGCCGAGTTTCTTGGGTGTTTTGTCAGTAATGGACCACTAACTAACACAGCTATGGTTTTTGACAACTCATTGTGCATTTCAAAATAGCAGCAGAGGGGATTGTGAAGATGGGCAACACAAAGAGTAGATGCTGAGGCAACACATATGCTGGCCACCCCAATCGAACCATCCATGCTGTATACATGTGCTGAAGTACCTGCTATCATATACTCGGTTATGTGCCAGTTAAAAAAAATTAAATCGAACTTTCCTCAGTGTTCCCCTGCTGGTACTGGACACAGCAATTGCTCAGTATTGACTCTGATTATGTAGACCTTGGCCAATCAATGGTCTAATTGACATTAATCTTTATTTGAAAAGAGTCGCTCAAGTTTAGCATCCTCCGACTGGAACTCTTGCTCTTTCCCCCGTCTTCCACACCTTCTTCTGACTTTGGCATCTCAGAATTAAATATACTGAGCTGGGGATGAAACTAGGGGAGAGTGTTTGCTCAGCATGCCCCACGACTGAGCTTGACCACTAGCTCTACTAAATTAAATCTTGAAAATTAATAAAACAGCTCTATGCACCCAGCTGTCAAGCAAAAATTTAATGTTCTCTTTTTGAAAAAATGGTCTTTTCTACCCAACATGTCTTACAAGAGTAGATCTTAGTCAAGCTTTCCAAGCATCTTTTCAGTCTACTCACTTGGCTCATACCACCTACTGCATGGCCACAGGCACCTTCGCAACCACCTGGGCACAGATAAAGGGCTTCCTGCTGGCTTCTTGATGGTACTTTAAATCCACTTCAACACAGCTTTCACAAATTAGAATAATCATTGTCAACTTAAGGGACAGATCATGATGTCTTCCAACTTAGCCTCTTGTAAAAATTTTCACTGTGTTTGGTATAAATTTTTAGACTTACACTATCATAATGTCTTCTCTTAGCTCTCCACTCTCATCCTGTACACTTTTCTCCCTGTCTTTACAAATATATCCTGTACTTCTGAACATTTTTGTTCTTAATATAAGTCAAGATCTTCCCAGTTCAGGGACACTGCACAAGCTGCCTGCCCTACCTAGAAAGCCTTTCTGCTGGAATGTCCCAGCTGATAGGATCTCCTGGTTTTCCCGAACTGATCAAGATCAAGGAGTTCTACCCCAGCGTCATCCGTCTCAACACCTCTTGAAGTTCCCGTTGAGACCTTTTCTCTATCAGAAGTTATCTGGTTCATTTATTTCTATTGCCTATTTTCCATCATGGCATAGTTTTGTTTTATTGCATTATCTCTAATATCCAAAATAGTTTGGTATGTGATATGTGTAACATAGATATTTGTTGAAACAGTGAATAAATGAGGCTGTGTTTAAAATACTGAATGTTGAAAACTTGAATTTTGAAGATCCAAATCCCATGGCTGGTGAGAAGGTCCTGAGAATAACCTGAGGACTTCAGGTTATTAGTAGAAATAGGGTAAGGGTACAAGAACTGGACAGCTGGACAGTCCTCCCCATGGACTGCCACTCAGTAGGATGACGGGTCTCAGCGTGAGGAAACGGTCCCCTTTGTGCCTTTATATGCTTGTCTTCTATTCTTTAAGTTTTTGGAAAATCCCTGCTTGGGGATGAGATTCCTACTGGGCTACCACACTCATAGGACAGGCTTATTTCTCTAAATTCCATCATAATTTCCACTTATGTAGTTCATGGAGTTTGAGTTCCCGTAAACCTAGTGGTGAGCTTGTATTAACAACTGGCTCTTTGGGAGAATGAACGCCTGTGTCATGTTGTAAATATTCCCATCGTGGTAGACTTCAAGCTACAAACCTGGCACCAGCTGAGTCAAAAAAATTCCTAAACCTTGAGTAGCGGGCTGCTGTAAGCCTGGGTGAGCTTATTCCTACCTAGCCTGTGAAGGATTCCAGTAAGCTCCCTCCCACTCATGTCACAGCCTGTTCTTTCCCAAATTCATGTTTAAGATGTTGCCGTCTTGCCAGGATGCTGCTCTTTCTGCCTTATATGCGGGTGACGTTCATAGCGTCCCCCAGACATGTGCTTGCTCTGTGGGCTTGGAAGATTTTCCATAAAGTCACTGAAGCCTCAGTGCTGGGACCCCTCACCTGCATGGGATCTTCTCACACCCAAGAGAACCCTAGTGATTTTGCAATGATGATTATAAAATTTACCTTTAAAAATAACATGAAGATCTCTCAAGTATGATAAACAGTTGAGGCTGCACCAAGTCTGCTGCTCCTGGGTAGAACTTGTGATTGGTTCCTGTGTGAAGCAGAATGCACAAGCCATATGGCAAGGTGGCAGCCACCAGGACATGGTCCTTAGGTTTCGTGACTCTGAATATACGTGGCATGCCTGCTCTGGTCACCGCTCTTGGCAGGGAGAAAGCTCTCCTGCACTGCATGCTTTCTCTTTTGTCCCCCATCCCATAACACAGGATGGTGAACCTCACAGAGCTTTTGAATGGCCCACTGTGGTGCGCATGCTGCTGCCACTTGCCCTCCCACATCTACTGTGGATCTTAACGGTGTTCACTAGGAGCAGCCTCACAGCACCACTAGGGAGCTGCACCCTGGAATATTCAGATGCTACGTGGGTCTCCAGCTTTTGTGCTGTCAGCTGCTGACTAAAGGTTGCCACGTGAGTTGCTCTAGGACTATCTGCAGGCGGTGAGGCAAAACGTGAGGGCAAGCTCCGAGTGAGAAGGGCTAGCCTGAGCTTTTGTTCTCAGGACCATGATATTTTCTCTCTTTGAAACTGAAGGAAAACAGAAACAAGCCTTTAACAAAGCAAAAATTTAAAAAACAAACAAACAGAAAAAACCATCAGAGATGATGTCAACGATGTTTTCTTTAAAACATGAGCTTTTACGTGTTGACAACTTGTGGGATGCTATCAGCCAGATAATTCTTTTTGCTGTATATTTTCAGCCAGTACTGGGCAAGTTCAGAGAGACATAGGCATTGGTACACTCTGGGTGGGCGGCCTAAACAGCCAGGGTACGCCCACCGCTGTGGGCACCTGCTTACATTTCCAGCAGAGTCAGCCACCTGAGTGCCAGGCACAAGCCACGCCCGCTCACCTTCATCTATTCGGAATTAAGAGTTACTTTAAAATGCACTCTGATTCTTTCTTCAAGCATTATCCATACGTCAAGTTACAGAAAAATTAATTTGATTTTGATATCACTTAGGGACTATGTCCTCTTCTTGATGTTCTGTTGGCGAGCAGTGGTTACTGGCTTGGAGAAGGAAACTTGGCAAAGGTGCCCAAGGGAGGCGCACGCACATGGCAGATGAGAAGGAAGTCCCACAGCGTGTGAGGAAGGGCCAGCACTGGGGGTGCCAATGACCCCTGCAGCCCGCAAGAGCGAAGTCCCAGTGAGTCAAAGCCTTAGCACAGGAAAAGATAGAATTACTAGGGAGATTTTTCTTAAAAAAGCAGAGCTGAGATTTCATACTCTGCAAAAAGGACATTTAGCTTTGAAATGGAAGATTCCATCTCTTTAGCACCCCACACTTTAGAGAGAATCCACTTTACAGAGCACCAAGTAAAAGCCCCTGTCAAGGACAGGGCAGCGGGGTGGCACCGGGTGGTCATAACACAACGCGCTCGCTCTACAGCCTCAGCGCAACCCTGTGCTCACTGCCCTCTGCGCATGGTGCTCGGCTGTTGGTACCGGGGGCTGAGCTCAGGACCTTGTGCTTGCCAGGCAGGCACTTAAGATGCTGAGCTATCTCCCTGGCTTTTGCTGGTTCTTCAGACTGAGTCCTCCTCCCACAAGTTCCATTTGAATTTTCTTTCCTGTGTGTTCAAATTCTCTGCTTGTAATTTGCTGTCCCAGCCACACTGATTTTATACATTCAGGTCGGTTACTTTAACCTTTCTTTCCCCTTAAATTACTGTTAAGACAGAGGCTTTTGTCTTAAGATTTCTGGAACCCCTGGGGCCTAAAAGCTGAGGCTTGGGCAGGCAAGAGAGCACAGAGGACTAAGCTTGGGGACCGGGGTTTGATCCCCCACACTATATGCCACACCAGCCCTGCCCCCAGGAGAGCTGAGCCAGCCACCAAGACTGGATGTGGTGGCACACACCTATAATCCCAGCACTGGGGAGGCTGAGACAGGAGAATCACTGTGAGTCCAAGTTGTATACCGACACCCGGGACCAAATACATTTTTAAAAAAACCCTAAAAACCGAAGCTCCGGTACGGCAGGTAGCAAGGTGGAGAAGATGAGAAGGGGAAGCCCACTCATGGCTATTCCCATTGGGGATGTTAAATATCAAGTATTTTAGGAAAAAAGAAGGCAGCAGTTTTAGCCTGAGATAGGCTGCGGGCTCCAGGGTTCAATTTGAGGCCTCGCCCACCGCCCAGAGGCTCTCGGGAGCCTACTCGCAGTGGGCAGAGAGCAGTTGCTGCCTGCCAGGCTATTTAGGCTAGTCCACCAGAAGGTGAGGCGCGCACTGAGGAAGCCTGGAGCAGAGCCTGCAGTGGGCGCTGGGAATGTGCTCGTAGGTACTGCTAGCTGTGAATGCATGTGGCTAATTATTTACATAAATGCGTGGGGCAGAATTCTGCTCCCACTAAGTTGTGGGAGTAATGACTTACAATTGAAACCTATCAGAAAAGAACCAATTCTCAAATAGAGAAACTAAAACATTTAAACAATAGGCAATGTTTCCAATTTTTAATTAACCACGCCTCTCCATACAGGTCAGAAACAATAGAGTGATTCTAAGGCTGTGGCAAATATATCAATTATTTTTTTCTCTACATATTTTTAAGTTTCTAAGCTATTTATGCACATATATTATCTCATAAATAACAAATTTCATACTGTTTCTTAATGAATTAAGGATTCATGAGAAAGCTTGAAATAGAGGATGGTGCAATTTGACAAATTTAGACTAAAAATGTAAATGCAACATAGAAAGGATGTAGGGACATTAGGAAAATCTAATCTTTACCTCAAAGAGGAATAAGGAGGGAAACATCTGAAGGAAACTTCTGGAAGTTTTCTGTTCCATGCTGGGTTTTCTGGGAATATCTGGAATCTTCTGAGGCTCATGTGGTATTTAAGTGTCAAACTGTCTGTTAAGGATCAACCTTCGAGAATGAAAAGAAAGCACAATTCCTCGAGGAAGAAGCTAAAGTGTGGCATGGGCTGCCAAGGTCCAGCCCTGGTGTGGACACAGGGTGTATGTCATCTCTCTGAGTCCCTGGTCTGGCCAGACAAAGCTTAGCCACTGACGTGGGCTGTTCTAAGTGCTGTCATGTTTTGACACGTTAAATCCTAACAATATCTCAGGGGAGTTGTATTACTCCTTTCATATTTGTTTTACCTGCACATTTCCACACACAATCTCAGGCTGAGGGAAGTTACATATTGTAAGCTCAAATAGCCAGTGTGGTCAATCCCAGGCAGCCTGACTAGAAGAGTCCTCGTGGTGTTGGAGAGCTGGGCCATCAGGCCTATCGGAACTTTATTTGAAGTTAATAGAATAAATCACAGATTGAATTCTGAAAACATTCTTAGTAATGATTCAGTTTGTAACAATTCATGGGAGTGTAGGTATGTGTGACGCAAGGTATTATAACCACTTCCCCAAAGTGAAGGGGAGTAGGGTTGTGTGGATGGGCCTTAAATTAGAAACAGCAAGTATAAGCAGAATGCCCGTGAGTTCACTGTGAGTTCACCAGAAATGAATCTCACCAAACAAATACCTGTTCTTTCAAAACATGTTCATGCATTGATGGAGAATGGCCGTGGGACTGTGTTGTAAAAGGCATTCTTGTAGTTTCTTTTAATAAAGAGATTAAATACACTTTAAAGTAGGCAGAATGGACAGTTGCTTCCTTGATGTAGTTTGAAAACATATTTCTCTTAAGGTCTATTTTCTGTTGCTAAGAGGCTGTGTAACAACCAGGTCATTCATGAGAGCTGCTTGCTCATGGCTCCAGATGCTGAAGCACCCAGCGGGGCCTCTTGGTGCATGTAATGTGTGTGTGTGTGTGTGTGTGTGTGTGTGTGTGTGTGTATAGGGGGTGAGTGTGAGGACAAGCAGGGACATGTAGAAGAATCCACACTTGAGGAAAGAACAGCTGCTCCTGAGGAACTGATCCAATCCCCATGGTTTAATCCACTCCTACAAGAAACAGCATTGAGTGCTGGGGATATAGCTCAGCAGCATAGGTGTCTGCCTGGCAAGTGCAAGTTCCCAAGTTCCATCCCTGGTACCCACCCCCCCCCCCGCAAAAAAAAGAAAGAAATGGCATCGATCCTTTTCAGCAACCCAGCGTCCTTTCAGAGGCTCCGCCTCACCACAGTGGCAGTTAATTAGTGTCAGAGGTGCAAGCCATATTCACATCTCAGTGACACTGCCGAATGCCAAGTGTATGAAAACCCCATCACAGTGAGGTCTAACCACTCTTGCCGATGCTACTGCTTCAGGAGACTACAAAGAGCCATTCAGGTGACAACTACTTGGAGAAGATCTATGTTGTGGGTGCTAGCAGAAAGGACCAAAGTCTTACCTGAGTGTAAAATTTTGTAGTCCTCAATTCCATGTGTTATGGTTTAGATCAAAATATGCCCCCAAGGGCCACATGTGCTGGGCTTTGGGAAGGGGACTGCATCATGCAGGTAGAGCAGGCTTGCTGTCAGGAGGTGAGTCACCCACAAGGGCACACCCCCTCTGGGTTCTCCCTTCTCTCTCTGCTTCCTGGGCAGCAAGTAAACAGCATTCCGCCCCCCCCCCCAGGCCCTCCTACTGTGCCATTTGTGTCCTGCAGCCAGCTGGCTACTGACTGAAATCTCTGAAAACGGTGCGCAAAAATAAATCTCTCCTCGCTTAAGTTGTGGATGTCAGGGTTGTGTCCCAGTGACAAAAAAGTGAGTAAGACTCCATGTAATTTGTGTTCTTCACATTGGGAAGAAATGAACAACTCTACAAATTGGAGCCTTGCCATTGATGATCTGGGAGTGCTGCAGCATCCAGTAGACCCTGAAGTCCACATTGGAAGCGGACTAGAGCTAAATTCACTTGGGGATATTAGTACCTTAGTTCACTTAGAATTGTGTTACTAATATCCCTTAGGTATTTGGGCCCATCAGGCCTGCAATCTCCCAAAGGGGTGGATGGAAAGGCTTAAATAAATGAGACACATGGTATAACTTCAGGGCTCCAGGAGCATCAAAAGCCTTCTCACAGAATGTGGGATTTTCTGGGGTTTTAAACAAAGAATTTTGCCAGGAGGCCTGCGTTTATTAGCTTTTTCAAACAAAGGAGGGGGATAAGGATGTGGAGGAAAATGAAGGAATCTGGGCAGGACTTGGGAGTCCCTTCAAGGGCTTCTCCAAGTAAGACATTGTGTTAGAACTCTGTTATCTGCAGGAAGGCTTTTGCCAGTGAGATGCCTGCAGCTGCAGTCTTTATCTAGGTGGCTGAGGTTGGATCTGGGCACTTAGCTGCAGCCTTGTCTTGTCCTTGGAGGCCTCGGGGCTTTACCGGCCATTATAGGCCTCTGTGCGACCAGTGACTCACACAGGTTCACTTACTGAGTGAAGGTTCACGTACTATTGCCCTGGGCCTTGGGCAAATTCACTCCTAAACATGAAAAGTCAGTTGGTTAATATTAAATCCTGCTCAGAGCCACTTCATAGTGGTCTCTATCAAGTGAAAGTAGAACAGGGCTAAATTCACTCAGTGATTCCAATATCTCAGTTCACTTAGAAATACAATTAGAAGAACAGAAAGAAGAAAAGAGTGGCTGTGAAGAATCTTTGGTCATCACAAGGTACAAACAACATCTTCTCTGCTTTTTGTATGTCTGAAACTTTTCAGTGTGCAGAGTGTAAAACCACCAGATGGTACTAAGTAAAGTACTGAAAAATATTGTCTCATGAAAATAACCAAAGAGACCCCTATGTGTTATAATGCTTTAAACTTTGAAAAGAGCAGGAGAAACAAACCCTTTATTGTCATTGAGATTGCGGTTAATCCAGCAACTTGAAAGCCAGAGCCCCTTGCAGCCCTTTGATTCAGGGCAAGCAAGGACCTGCGGAAGGTGGGTCACGCTAGACACAGACAAGCACACGGCTCAACCCAATATGTTCTCTAGAGATGAAAACCTTGATTATTCCTCTTCTCCTCTTTACTACAAACCATTATAAAAGTTTCAGAAAATCTTTAGAAGAAAATTTGACACATCAGTATTCAAAAGATTGCTTAGCATTGAATCATCCAAAAAACATTATGACTTGGTGTTTCTAGAATGCTGCACTCTGAGGTTCAGGAGAAAATACAAAATCAAATGCTTGATAAATAAGATTCCTTCCACATACACTTGATTTGTCTATGTCCAATTAAAATATTTAAATTGCTAATGGTAATGAAAACAGAACCCTGATCTAGAGGGTCTTTTTAAATAAAATGCAGTGTTTTCTACTAATTATTTTGTTTACTCTCAAATGCCATGAGTGTATGGCATTAGAAACTCTTTGTTTCTATGAGAAAATGAGGAGACACAACAAAGTGACCACGGCCGGGTCTCTTCAGCCTTCCTCCACCTGGGACAGCACACAGAGCAGGCCCTGTCAACGCACAGAACATGTCTTCTGCCAACAGACATGGCAGCAGATGTTCCAGCTCTCCTCCCTCCAGCCTTTGCATAGTTTCTTCCTTCTCCCTCTCCCCGTGCCAGATTTTCCCCTCTTCTCACTTGTAATTTGTACATAAAGAAAATAATCATTGCTTTGTGGAATCCCATGACCCTGCAAAATGAGACCAGTGGTGGCCCAGAAGGAATGGCTGTAGTTGCACATATACCACAGGGATGACATCTAACTATTTATATTTAATTAAATCAGACTTTTCCACAGAAATTGTAGAATGTCTAAGATTGCATCCCAGTTGGGAGATGCTTGGGCAATTTTAACAGGAAAACCAAGAGTTAGATATTCTGTTTCTTTGTTTTTGACAAAGATGTTGGGCAAGCAATGTAGGAGAAATAAGATAGTATCAAGAAGCAATCATTTCAGACATTTTAATTTTTGACCACAACTGAAAAAGAAATCCTTTCAACATTTGAAATAGCAAAAGTTGCACTTTCTTACATAGGAATACAGCACCATGTTTCAGGACACAGGTCCTGTGACAGGGACCATGGCAGCTGACATCTGGGTCAGGAGGTAACCCATCTAGACATTCTCCAAGGCAGTGGTGGAGAGGAACAAGGAGGCTCTTCATGCATCCCTCCCAGTACCCTAAAAAATACCCTCACCAAGCAGTCAGGCTGTGATGCCCACAGTTCAATTAAAAATGCTGAATTCATCACTTCTGCGATCGGTGTGGTGTCTCTTGTGCAGCATTTTCTGGACAGCTTGGCCCAGAAGAATACATTTCTGAGTAGCTTCATCTTGGGCGTCATGAGCAGAGTGGTGGGTGACACTTGGGGTTGTTATTCAGGTCATCTTATAGATGTGAGTACATACCCATGTCTTCATGCTGTGCACATGTATGTGTCCGCATTTACAGAGATGAGCCTCACTGGAACCAACCCAGAGGGCCTTCCCCGTGGCCAAGTCATGGCATGCCAATTGCAATCCCCTTTTTCTATTTGACAGCTTAAATAGTAGATTTTTTCTGAGTCTTCTTATTTTTTCCCCTCCCTGGATATAATGAGTATGATAGATAGATTTCAATATTCTCAGTATGATCTCATGGAAGAGTCAAGAGTCAAATGTATTTTATAGCTATCAGTACAAAATCATATTAATTGAAAAGAAAAAATATATATATACACACACATGGTACTGGCAGGAACAGAAAAGTAAAACAAATGCACCTGTCATGGTTGGATCAGTGGAGACCAAAAGCCTGTATAAAGGAATGGTCCCCAGAAGACAGTGCATTCGGGTGGGGTTTTTAAGAGGTGAGATCCAGTGAAAGGACATTAGGGGGCATGTGGACCATGACCACTTCCCGCCTCCCTCTCTGCGCTTGCTGCCCACACAGAGGTGAGTGGCTTCTTCTGCCATACATTCCCACTGTGACACCCTGCTCACTGTAGACCCAGAAGCAGTGGGGAGCAGCCATTAGCTGAGCCCTCTGAAATTGCGTGCTCATTCCAAGGTGATTATTTCAGGTATTTTCTCGTAGAGGCGAAAAGCTAGCCCAGCACTATCACACAGTTCACGATACTTACATACAATTTAACAAAATGCAATCTGTAAAGCAACACATTAAAAACCTGAAAAACTACGTTTCTATTATTTGTAACAAGTTAAATTGAGCATCTGCCTCACTCTATATATGAAAGGACTCTGAGTTTAGAATATGTTCAAATGTGGATAGCAAATTAATGGAAAAAATTTAAGAGTATCATTTTGTATTCTGGCATTGGAAAAAAATTTCCTAACAAAGTTTGAAAAAAAATTGCAAACAAAGTTTCTACAAGCTCAAACCCAAAAGCGAGAAATTGAGAGCTATGCTGTCTTCCAGACAAAACGAACAAGGACCAGTGGAGCAACTAGGTAACTGAACAGTTAGTTCACTGTCTGCAGGGTGCAGGGGCTGGCTATAGTCGACAGTGCAAGAGACGAAAACAGTGCCGACAGAGGACGAAAGAACAACATTCTCTGAGTGGGAAGCCTCAGTGGCCAAAAGACAGAGATGTTCGACTTCACTGACAACAAGAAGTAAACGTTAAAATATTAGATTTCACTGTTGAGATATCAACACATTAGAATCCTAGAGCTCAATGAACGGTGCTGCTGCTGCAGTGGAGAGGAGCAGGAACTCTCGAGGGGGCTGTGATGAGACCGGGAACCAACACCACTGCGGTGGCTTGGGACCCCAGCAGCCGGGGGTCTCCCTCCCCACCTGTGCTTGTTTCCTAGGTGATTCCTCACTCAAGCCCAGGCGGGAAGTGGCAGAGGGATGGGCACAGCGCGTCCGTGTGTTATTAGGGACTGAGCTGCTCTAGTCCCTTCCCTGCCTCTAGCGAGCAGCGTGGAAAGTGAAATGTCCACGCAAGACAGAGCTCTGCAGGACGGGGGGCGCGCAGCAGCAGGCGTGCGCGGGAAGCCCCAGCTACCTGAGGGAAAAATGCGATTCCAACTCAGTTTGTGCAAGTTGAACACATCACACACGGCCACGGGCTCACGTGGGAAATCAAGGTCGCGCAGGGAGCGCCGGCCAGGCGGGCAGGGAGGAGCGTCCGGTCCGGTCGGGGAAGGAGAGGAACCGGAGAGAGGCCGCGCTCAGGCTGAATCTGAGAAACCGCGACGTCAGCTGAAGACCTTGAAAAGAAGCGATGTTGTCGGGCGACAAACACGTACTTGTTTGTGGAACCTCTGTGTGCACCGTGAGATCCCGGTAGCTGGCTAGGCCCCGGGAACTGGCTTTGGCCCTCCCAGCCCCGCATCCGTGTCCCGGAGCGGAGCGCACCCGAGACGCCACGCAGCTCCCTTTGCAGCTCCCCTTCGGGAGCTACCTCTCCCCCTCTGGTCTCTAACACTGTCGCCTCTCAGGGACAGTGCCCTGGAATGTTTTCTGTTGTGCTTGACAGCGCAATGCCTCAGATGAGGTAAGTTTAACAAACAGAAGTTTACTTTGGCTCAAGGTCCAGGCGGTGCAGTGTATTCATCTGTTGGTGGCCTTGCTGGTGGCGTGCTGCGGAGGCCCGGGGCACCCCAGAGCGAGGGACAGAGTGCGCCTGCGCACCCACCCACAACGTCGTCAGCCAGCAGTGCCGGGGGCTCAGCCCTGACGACCGCACCCCGGCGGCCCCCCTCGGAGTCCCACGGACCGCTGAGTCCCTGCCCTTTCCTGCGCCCCAGTGGGAACTGCACACCAGCGTGAATTTCGGAGTGGAGAAGCCGCATCCAGTCCACTGCAGGTTCCATCTTTCTGGAAAGCTCTTGCTTCCTCGCCCTCTCGCCCAGCTGGGCTCTGGTGGTCTGTTCCCAGTGGGAGCCCCCTGAACTGCTCTGCTAGCCCGGGAGGGGTGAGGCCGCGTCTACCTGCTTCGGGCTCACCCGGTGCTCCTGGCAGTGAGCTCGGATGGTGGAGACACGAGAGAGTGCTCTGTGTGGATGGTAATGGGAGCGCTCCTTCAGGTTAATCAGCTTTAAAGGCTGTTTTAAAACCCTCCTTGGGCTGGCGAGATGGCTCAGTGGTCTAAAGCACCTACTTGGAACAAGCTTAGCAAGGCACA
>NDGM011212559.1:403-11991 GCA_002564305.1 Octomys mimax | reverse complement strand
ACTCAGGCCCTTGCGCTTGCCAGGGAAGCTCTTATTCCACTGAGCCATCTCCCCAGCCCCCTAGCTTAAGGAAATCTTGCTGAAATTTTTTTTACTGATTCTGATGATTTATTTTTAGGCTGTATGGAATATTTTGTGCAAATTATGTTGTTAATAATAATGTTTTATTTATTCTTTTCCAACTCTAAATAATTTTTTTTCTTTGCATTAAGTAGTATCTTCAGTGGAATGCTTCATAGAACTGGAGATAATGGGTATCACTTATTTATTCATGATTGTCATAAATTCAATGTCCTGGGACGTAGATTGTGGGAAGGAGAATAGCAGGCAGGAAGTGGACAGCAGGTGACGACTCTGAGGCTCCACGTGTGGGTGAGATAGACTGAAAAAGGACTGGACTGCACAACTGGAGACTGCTGTGAAGTTGCTCCAAGTCAGGGAAGGTGGAGGAGACCTGTACCTTTGTATCAACCTCTAAAATCTAGTTGGTTTCAGTAGAAGGGGCTATTTGAGCTTGATGGACGATGGGTGAGCTTGATGCATGCCATTTTACAGAGATCTCTGTGCAATATACAGTTAAATATATGTAGTTTTGTGGTCACCACTTTAACACAGTATCTTACGTTCAGTTCTATATAACAGGAAATTTGAGAAAAATTATTTCCTATGTTATATTCTTCCCTTCATTAAGACAAAAATAAGGAACTTTCTAAAGAAAGATTTTTTTGTTGTCAATGATGTTTTCTTGTTTTATAAAAAGGCATTAGAATTTTCATCCTCCAGGTAAATACTTATTGAACTATAAAGTGTAGTTTTGCATGTACTACCCTTTCTGAACTTTAGAGCATTTGGGGCTGAATATTAACCTAAAGAATGCTCCGGCATCTATGGATTTTGTAGTCTTAGGTAGATGAGAGAATGTATTATAATAGGAGTATCAAAGAAGTTGACTTTTCTATTAGCACCATGGATTTAAACTTCTACAGGTCAAATGAATCAAGTGAAAAAGTTACTACTTGGGATATATTGGTAGACCTTGTTCAAAGGAAGTTGTTTATGGAGTATGAAAGAATCAGGTGGAATGACGAGGCGATGTAGAGTTGAGGGAATCATGGAATTTCAGCAGGAAAGTTCATTTGTAACAGAATAAATGTCATGTAGGAATACAGAAAATCCAGAAAACCTTCCAATGTTCTCTAAAACTAACACACAAAAAAGCCTGCATTTAACCTTTACTTCAAGCAAGGATCGATTACTGTAACATTAGACAAGCAAAAGTTTTACTTTTTTCATTAAAAACTGCCTTTCTCTTCCAACTCTCTCTCATCCCCATAACCTTAGGTCTGTTAGTCCAGGTCAAATAGGGAGAAAGTTTAACATAGCAACACACCTTCTCCAGCCAATGGAGTAAGAGGATAATTGAAAAGAATAGCGTTATGGAGATAGATACTGAATTAAGGGTGGTATGAAAACTTGAATTGAAGGGCTGCCAAATAGCTCAGTGGATTAAAGTGCCTTCAAGCAGGCTCAGGGACCGGGTTTTGATCCCTGGGCCTGCTGTGTCGGCCCCAACCCCTGGCGTGCTGAGATGGCAATTGAGACTAGACGTGGTGGTGTGTGCCTGTAATGCCAGCTCTTGGGAGGCTGTCAACAGGAGAATCACTATGAATCCAATCTAGTAGTGACACCCTGAACACACTTTAGACCCTTTCCTAAAACACAGGACAAAAAAAAAAAGCAAAGACAAAACCAACAACAACAAAAAATTTGTATTGGGACTGGGTTTTTATAGCTTTGATGAATTTGATACTACAATGTTCTTTTTATTTTCTTTTTAAAGACTAATTTATTTATTTGGTATGGGGTTTTGCTGTGCAGCTCATACTCACAGTGATCCTCCTGTCTTAGCTTTCCCAGCCCTGGGATTACAGGCGTGCACCAGCACCTGGGTTTGGTGGCTGACACAGTGCAGGACAGGAATGGTATGCGGTACTGGGGACCAAAGCAGGTCCTTACCCTTGCAGGCAGGTGCTTAGATCACCGAGCTATCTCTGTGGCCCAACTACAACTTACTGAATAAGGACAGTATCTCCTGATTATTCACCCAAAAGGCATTCTATTTACCAGCAATAGTGAGATAAAAATAAAACCCTGATAGTCTATCAATGTGGACAACAGTAGCAAAAGCAGGGCACATCAGTACTAACCTTTGTGCATAATTTAGTCGTCTACAAAGCACTCACACATGGTTTATTCTTTTTTAGATGACAAGGCAGACTCTTCAGGGAGCCCTGGTGATGGGTATCGGTTATTACAGTGAGGGAAGAGATCGACTCTACTCTCCAAGTGGTCTAAGTCTTCAACACAACAATAATTAATATACTTAGCAATTCATATTTTCATATAAAAATTATAGAGCAACTGTAATGTCTTCCTAGAATGTTTGTCCTCCTCCTTTAACCTTGTTAATTTTTTTGCTGCAATTTCAGAGCTCAGATCAATGCTGTTTCCTGAAGAAAGATATTTCTGTCTCTGTAGTTAGATTTATTTTCCATTTTACGCTTTTATAGAACTAACTAGTTTCACTTCAGAATACTTTTTTGCAATTTTGGGTAAATAATTATGTGGAATTAATTAATTAATTAATAGCAATTTTCTCAGGTGGATTCTTACTCATAAGAAGGGCTCTGTAGACATTAGCTCAATAGGAAGAAAAGAGTGAATGAAAGAACTGCTGTCTGGACATTCTTTGTTCCCAGTTAAGAAGTGGTTCTTTAGATTTCATGGCCTGTAAAGCTTCAGGCTAAAGTGCTTCATGATAGCAGCTGTTTGTGGTGAGATTTAATATTTCACTCTGGCCTAGTAAGTTGTACTGAACTGAGTAGGAAAGACCGACCATTGCTACTATGTGCACTTGGGAAGGAGGGAGAGTAGGGAGATTTGAGAGTGGGTGTTACAGGCAGCCTTTCTTTTAGACATCTTCTGACTGTTCATTAGCAAGAGTAAGTCCTTTCCTTCACCCTTATCCATACAGAAATAAGAGGAAATTGACAAATTTTTAAAAGTTTCCTGGTTTCTCTGAAGAAAAGTGCTATCTAAAACTATGGTACTATTTTGACCAATGTAAAAGAAAAATATCAGGCTAACATCAAGGACAACACTTTGACAATTATTAAAAATGTTATAAAGAAGAGCAACTGATTTTTCTTTTTTCTTTCTTTTTTTTTTTTTTTGGTATCAGGGATCAGACTCAGGACCTTGCGTTTTCCAGGCAGGTGCGTATGCTGCTGAGCTATCTCCCTGGCTCAATAGTGTTTTCTTAACATGAAAAATTGAAGATAGTTTTCTAATAAGTCATTGAAGAAATCAGCTGCAGAATCATAAAATCCTATGCAAATGCTATGTCCCTTTTTTGGCATCTTGAAACATTTTTATTACTATGGCAATAATTTTGAATTATACTTGGTTTAGATTATTTACGAAAACACATAAAGATCCTGAGGCTTTCCAATAAGTGAACACAAATTTTATTTCACTGAAGTTATTTCTCCTTTGAGTTTTAAACATGATGATTGTCACAAGCCCTTTTTTTCCTAGCCAAGCTATCTTTTTAATTTTTATTTATTAATGATTAATTTGGACTGATTAACTAAGAGATACTATAATAAACAAGGGAAAATACTAAATTCTTGTTATATTTATCATCTTATTAAAATATATTATTGTTTATTCAATGCCTTGTATGTAAACTAAATGCAGCACTTTAATGAACTGGTTGGTTATTTTACTGTTATTAATAATTATGAAGCTCTATAGTTGCCAGCAATTTTGATAGTATGTTTCTTTTCTATAATAAAATAGAAATGAAGCCTTGCCCAAAACACAAGTAGCTGGCTTTTGACCCCAAATCTGAACAGAAGAAGCGGTCCATGTTGTATTGCATACAAAACTTATGCTTTCTAGCATGCCAAAGCTATTTGCATATAATATGTGCTTAAGTAAATATTTTTGAATGAAAAGAAAGCTGAGTCATATTTCATGGACAGTTTACCAGTATCATCTATCTTTTAAACATTGCTACCAGTATTTTATAATTTCTCTACTCTTTCCTTAAAGATTATATTAATTAATCTATCCAAACAATTACTTGTTACTGAACTGGTACATAGATACTTTTATTTATTCATCTATCCCTTTATAAGGATATAATTTCAAACATACCAACTCAAAGTCCATCCTTTTATTAAACCTATATGTGGTTAGGATATGTTAACCAAAAGTGTGCACAACTTTTTATGTACCAGGTAAAGAATGCTTAATGGAAAAAAGAGAAACGTATGAGTCCAAAGTCATGAAAAATATATAAACAAAAAGAATCCTTTACTTCAATTATCATAGTACAATAATAATCATTAATTAAACTGAAAGAAGTATACCACATCTTTCTGGTGGGGGAAACACATGTAGCAACAGGTTTTATCTTGACCATTTTTTTTTTTTGGAACCGAGGATTGAACTCAGGACCCCGCTCTTGCCAAGCAAGCACTTATTCTACTGAGCTATCCCCCCAGCTCAGTAATCCTATTTATAATAGCTATAAAGTATATAAAAATATGCACTTAGAAATAAATTCAGGCCAGCCAGATAGCTCAGCGGACTAAAGTGCCTGCTTAGGAAGACTGCAGGGACCAGGGTTTGATCCCTGGCAACACAAGCTGTACCGGCCGGACCCTTGAGGTGAGCTGAGATGATGATTGAGACTGGGTGTGGTGGTACATGACCTGTAATCCTTGCACCTGGGAAGCTGAAAACAGGAGAATCCTACAAGTCTGATGTGTGTAGTATGACCCCATAGACCCTGTGTTACATACATAAAAAAAGAAAATTTAACCAAATTTAACCAAAGAGCTGAACATTATCTACAATGAAAATTATAAAATGCCGATGAAAGAATCTAAAGAGAATATAAAAAATTTGGAAAACATCCTATGATCATGGATCGGAAGAATCAATATTGTTAAATTGTCCATATCGTCAAAAGGGATCTGCAGATTTGATGCAATCTCACTGGTAACACTCTTCACAGAACTGAAAAAGTAGTCTTTTTTCCCGTGGTACCGGGAATCAAACTCAGGACTTTGCATTTGCCTGGCAGGTGTTTATAGTGCGGTGCTTTATCCCCAGCCCTAGAGTCTTAAAATGTGTATAGAACTATGAAAACTTGAATGGCTAAAGCAATCTTGAGTAAAAGGAACAAAGCAGGAAACACTATACTACTTAACTTCATAACACTACAAAGCTATGGTGATCAAAATATGAAGGCATTGGAGTATAGCAGACACACAGACCACTGGAGCAGGACAGAGTACATACAAATAGATCCACACCTCCACAGCCAAATGATCTGATAAAGATAGTAAGAGCGAATTTTGGAGGAAGGGCAGTCTTTTCATTAAATAGATCTGGGAGATTGTATATTTGTGTAAAACTATAACATTATCTTTCACTAGCTACAAAAATAAATTCAAGGTGCTTTAAAGTTTAAACATGAAATTTAAAAGGTGTTGGAAGAACACTTAAGGGAAATGCTTCAGGATGTGGGAACGTGCAAGATCTCATAGGCACAGAAATCAAAAGCAAGAAGGATAATATAAAACTAGAAAGCTTCCGTTCAGCAAAGGAAAAAATAACAGAGCAAAAACCCAGTAGGAAGCAGGGCAGAAAATATGTACAAACTATATGCTGAACAAAAGATTGATATGCAAAGATACAAAGAAGTAAAAAAAAATCAGAAAAGCAAATAACCTGATTTACAAATAAATCTAAGTTGATATTTCATGAGTGATGGTGTAAAAATCTGCAGAGTGTATGAAAAAATGCTCAGCATCTCTAACCACCAGGGAAATGCCGGTCAGCACCACAAGGCAATGCCACTTCCCAGTAGAAACGGCTGCTGCTGAGGAGACTCAGTGTATGTTTTGGTGAGAGTAGGGACAGTGGCACAACCTCCTCATATCACTGGTGGGAATGCAAGATAGCACAGCTCTTATGGAAAGCAGTATGGAGGGAACTCAAAATATAAAAAGATAACTACCATGTGAGCCAACAATGCCATTGGATCTGTGCATATAAAGAAGACATAGATAAAAAATAGAGGAGAATATAAAAATGATGGAAATAATGAATGAAAAATATAGGAAAGTACTAGAATGCATGAAAAAGATTCAAACATATATCTAGGATATTAAGAATTCCACTGAAAGCTGGCAAAACTGCTTGAATGAAACAGAAGATAGTATTTCAGACCTTGAAGATAGTATTACAGCTAGTGATCATAAAATGAAACATCTATTAAAAATAAGGAACTAGGAAATAACAATGCAACTGCTGCAAGATGATGCAAAAGGAAATTATATAAGACTAATAGATATCAGTGAAACAGCTGGAGTCAACACAAATGACATAAAAAACTGCAGAAGTAGTAACAGAAAATGTCCCAAGCATGGGAAAAGAAAAGGACATACAGGTAAGTGAGGAATATAGAACGTCAGTTATCCATAATCAAAACGAATCTACACCTAGACACATAATCAAGATCCTAGACATTTGGCAGAAAACCAGAATATTAAAAGCTCAGATGAGGAGGCTGGTGAGGTAGCTCAGAGGACTAAGCACCTGCTTAGGCAAGCGCAGGGACTGGGTTCAATGCCCAGCACCACATGCCGTGCCAGCCCTACCCCTGGGCGCAGTGAGCCAGTGACTGAGTTTAGGTGTGCTGGTGCACACCTGTAATCCCAGCACTGGGGAGGCTGAAAAAAGGAGGATCACTATGAGTCTGAGCTGCATAGTGAGATCCATACCAAAAACAAAACAAAACAAAAAGCTGGGATGAGGAAAAGGACAAAAGAAAGGAAAATGATATATTTCTGTACATATAGACATAAAGACAGAGGATAATTTGGATAATTGTACTGCTGATTTCTGCTAATCTATGAAATAAGCAGTTAATGCTTTAGATTTTTTCTTCTTTTGAGTCTCATAATTTTTTAAACTAATTTTGTTTATATCTGGTTAGACAACTAATTTAAGGATACTATTACACAATATAACATCTACTGTAGAATTCCTATTACTTTGTTTAATGAAAATTTGTGTTATTTCTAATTTTTTCTATTTTGTATTCTTAAAAAAATTACTACATGCTATATTCTAGACACAGCCTGTATGCCCACCAACAGATGACTGGTAAAAGAAATTGTGGTATCTCTAGATAGTGGAGTACTACTCAGCTATAAAGAATGACTCATTTGAGACAGTTGTAGGAAAATGGGTGCACCTAGAAAACACAATGTTGAGTGAAAGAACCCAGATGCACAAACATAAGGACAGTGTGGTGTTTCTCATTTGACGGAGACAAAGTACAAACAAAGAGAATGATAAGGGATGGAAAGATAGGTACAAAAGGATGGATTTCTTGCTATAGGAAAGTGTTCCAAAGGAATAAAAGTGAGGGCTGAGGAGAAGGGGAAAGAGAAATAAGAATACCATGCACAGAAACCTACTAATATCAATTAATGCAAATATTACAGGATATAACACAAGCTAATACAACTAATATAAACTAATATCAACATGATTGGAAAATGGGGAAGGGGAAGTGGTGGAAGAGGGACAGGAAGAAGAATAAGAAAAAGGGAAAGATTATTTACCTTTGATGATTATTTTGACTTTGGGAAAGAGCGAAATTACACAGTACCAGATCCCATGAGTAAGATGGATAGGGAGACACAGTAATGATTTTCACTCTACCTTTCTGTTGGACAGCACTACACAGCAGCATTCACTGTCGTTTTTATCACTTCTCATAAAGACACTTCACAAAAAAGGAGTTGTGAAGAACTGTTTTAAAAAGTGCTAAGAATTGGGTCAGCAAGACAGCTCAGCAGACTAAGCACCTGCTTAGGCAACCTCAGGGATTGGGGTTGATCCCCAGCACCACTTATGGAGTGGTCCCACCATGAGTGTGCTGAGCTGCCACCAAGACAGGGCATGGTGGCACATGCCTGTAATCCCAGTGCTGGGGAGGCTGAAAGCAGGAGGATCAGTAAGAGTACAAGCTGCATAGTGTGACTCTTTACCAAGTACATAAAAAAAGAGTTCTAAGAATGATAGGATGAGTGTGTCACATGCAAGGGAGAGTATTTTGAGGGAGATTAATGGCAATGTGTTTTTTTTTTTTTGCAATATTTTTTAATTTACACATTCATTGTATAATCTAATCCCATCTCTATGCACATATCAAAATAACATGTGATACCCTCTAAATATGTGTAATTTTTAATATTTTTATCTGTCAGTTAAAACAAATTTTATTTAGGTGTTGTAAAAATGCTATGACATGATATTATGCCTCCCAAGCCAAGATGCTTGATCGATTGGGTAGTAAGAAATTGATCTTATTTGGAGAGTTGCTAAAGCTGGAGATTGAGCATGTGTATGGAGCTGGAGCAAGACTCGTCCCTAGAACAGAGTCTAGAGGTGAGCCATGTAGACAAGCTGCAGCAGCCTGAGAACAGCAGGCGCCTTAGGTAAGCCAAAGAAACAGCTAGCTAGGCAGAGGAGTGTCACCTGACATCAACTGCTGAGTGTATAAAGAAAAGCACTGTGGCCCTGAGCAGTTCTTCTACTCCCATTCAGAGAGAGAGCTCCCCTGACCTCAGCATTTTGTCTCCTGGCTCTTGTCTTCATGTCTTCCTCCTCCACTGTCCTTCACCTCAAGAATTTCTAGAGCTTCACATTGACAATCTTATAAACAATATTTAGTTCATCACTCAGGCATATGATATTGTTATTTGTTCAAGTCAATTATTGTTATTTTAGCACACTTTTCAGTTTAAATGGAACTAAGTCATACCTTAGAATTCTGACAAGTACGGTAGAGTCTGGGGGAAGTAAGGGGAAGATCCTGGAGGCATAACTGCATGAAAGAATGAGGCATCTACTGGAACAGAATTGATTGTCAAGGAAGGGGATGCTAGGCAACACGTAAATCAGCACATCATTGGTTAAGTGGGAATCTGGAAGACTGAGAGGTCTGGATAGAGCATAGCACTTATTCCTGTTGCAATAATGTCTTTCCATTCATGAGTCATATTTAAATATCCTAGAGGAGACAATGAAATTAAAAGAATAAAAATACTGTGTTCCTATAAGCTGTTTATGATGTCAGGTGACACAGGTATTTCTTTCATATTTTATATCATTTGAGATATACATGTATGTTTTGTATGTCATTTGGAAATACAATCTGGGTGACAGAGCAATTTTCTCTGGCTTTTACCACACAATGCTTGTGGGGCAGCACTGCACAGAGAGGGCTTAGTGAATAAACAAGACTGAAACAGTAGACCCAGTCAAGTAGCTGATCAACCCAGTAGAGGTGGCAGATATGGACAGTGGCAGAGAAGGTATGGAGAAGGCTATTCTTAGAGGAAATTCTATGATTGTCAAGACAAAGCAAGTTGTCTAGAAGGGATGGTAGAGTCCAAAATGAGTGTACCATGAAGAACACTTTGTTGATAGGGAAGTATGAATATAGAGTGTTTGTCTAGCAAAGCACTTTCCAGAAGAGCACAGCTCACATCTAGTGTGTGGGAAAGATGGAAGGAAAGTAGGTGGAGAAATTTTCAAGAGAAAGAAATTGAGAGAGAGCAAGAAGTGTAAGGGCACCTTGAGTATAAGTTATTGACAGTGGTGAAATATAATTTTAATATTTGGATTTGAGTCTTTGGAGGAGACAGGCAAAAACACTCTGAACAATGGGTTCGTTGTTTTTATACTTTTGCATTATACTAAATTTAGATTATTTCTGTTTTTTGTGTTCTACTTTTAACCAATTTATGTACCATTCCATTTACTTATCAAAATGAAGAAAAGCAAGTTATAATAAGAGATATGTCATAAATATATGTGAAGTTGATAGCTAAATGGGAACTCAAGATAGAAATTATATTTAAAATTTTAAAAATACTATGAGGTTATAGTTTAAATTAGCTATTAATTAGTTATCTATAAAATAAATTTTGTATACTCTAGTAGTTAAAAATAATCTGATACATTATATAATTCTTTAATATTTTGGATGATAATTCAATTTTTTTCTTTTAAGAAACACACTACATTCAGATAATGCAGGCAGTAACACACACACACACACACACACACACACAGAGAAAATTTTTTTCCTGGCAGAAGTAAGTACATGTAATGTTTTCTTAAAATTTTCTTCTATGTGTTTTTGACTCTCTTCTTCACACATGAAAGTGAAGCCAATGAAAAGGATTTATGAGGAGGCTTCCACAAAGTAGTTCTGACCTAAATCAGCTTTGTCCTTGAGGACTATATCTTCTGAACTAAATGTTTTGAAAGATGATAACTAAAATGTCAACATATTCCTTGAGATGAAGAAAAATATTGTCTATAATTTATCCAGATTGATGTACCTTCCAAATTTTTATCTTTAACTATTCTATCTTAAACTAAAAACAAAACAAAACTGTCAATTTCAATGAATGATACCCAGGACATTCTAAAGGGACGGTGTAAAAAGAAAACTATAATGCAGAGCCTTACATTGCAAACCATTTGGTTAATGTTTGGGTGGTCAACGTTTATTAGAGGCTTAACAAAAATTGTTCAGGTGCTAACCAATTACTGCACGCACTTTATTTTTCTCAGTTCTACAAAAAAATCTGATTTTTTCAAGTCAGAAGACTGTTAATAGACAACTTTATCTTTACTCATTTTTTCTCCACACTATAATTTATTTTCTTCCTGACTGGTTTGTTTAAGCAATGAACTTAGAGTTTGTTGCACTGAGGATATTATTTATAGTTTGCATGTATTCTGTATAGATCACATAATCCTGTATAATTTGTTGAGGTTAAATTCTGTAAACAAATATTTACTAAGAAGATACTGTACACCAGGAATCTTCATATCAATAATATAAAGAAATAATAAGAATCTTGCTTTCAAAGCCAGTGATAAGAATCATGTAAGTGACTTGAAAGTTGGTATTTTGTGTAGTTATAATATAGACAGAACAATAAAACCAAAGAGCAAACCTGAATCTTAGTAAGGTAAAATTGCACTACAGCCTAACATATTTTTCTTTGTCAATGACAGATTCTTCATTATGGGATTAGCAAAAATGTTTGAAAATTAGTATGAATTCCTTTATAATTTGCCTTTGTATTTAGAGTTCCAAATATTAAATGTTTTATAAATGAGCCTCCAATTGTAGATTTTATTTGTTAGTAAGATTTATCTAGACTTTAAGTCAAAATTTTCTCTAATGGTTTGATTCTTTTTTCACATATCAGCATAAAGTTGAAGCACAATTCATCAGGCTTATCAGTGGACTATGTCTGAAACATTTTTGAAACTGAAGGGTTTGTTGACTCTTGTCACTAATCACTGAGCAGTATTGCATAGGTTATGTTAGGCCCAAATTAAAATAGAGTTGGGAGAGAGAAAGAGAGAGAGAGAGAGAGAGAGAGAGAGAGAGAGAGAGAGAGAGAGAGAGA
>NDGM011212497.1:1044-26734 GCA_002564305.1 Octomys mimax | reverse complement strand
CCTTCCTTCATTTTGAGTGTTGGGTATTTGTCACAGCAACGAGAGAAGAGTAACTAAGACAGATGGGCATGAGGTGGGACAAAACTATGGTCAACCAATGAGATTACAACACCACTGCTCAGGTAAAATTGAATAAATCCAATACCAAATGAGGAAGCCAGTCATGTAGCAAGCAGAAAAGATTATGGGACAGGATCTCTTCCTTCTGGGGGTTGGGTTAGTGACTCTTTTGGGCTCTTTCAAGGTGATTCATACCTATGTAGAATATCAATCCCTGGTGCCCATTCCTAGAGAAGTATATGGCTGCATTTGTTTCCTCTTTTTTTCTTGAGGTCTGGCCCAAAGCAGGAATGTCTGTCTCCTACAAATAGCAAAGTCACCTTGTCTTTCATACTGTCTCCTTGAGTGCCTGGCCATGTCTGACTGCCTATAATATTTCTATCTAATTTAGCTGTCTACAAAAGTTTTAGCTGTACACAAGATATTTACAGTCTGCTAGGTATAATTAAACATTATGAGTGTCTCCATTGAGAAAAAGTATGGTTTGAAGAGACACATTTGAAGGTCACATTGAGTAGAAGTGGACTTCTCACCTAATCTCAATTGTGAACTGGAATGGCTTGAAAGATATCTGGGAAATCAATGAACATACTTATTAGATGTCCAAATGCGTCTTGAAGACAGGATCTTGGAGACTGTGTATGGATCCTGGTCCTGTTTTCATTGACTCTTACCCTGCTCTGGGCTTCCAATCAGCAAGGAGTTGAGCCACTTTCCTTTCTTAAGCACTTATACCTGGGTGTTTCTGCCCTGGAATGAGCTGAGCATTGGCTGAAAATCTGAAATCACGAGGCAAAATGAGTCTCAATTCCCTTAAGATGCAAATGTTCTGTATTGTGGCTCAGCCTGGGAAGCTTCCTCATACAGGAGACTATTGTGTCAAGAAAGTGCTTGTTCATAGATGGATGGACAAAATCTAATACTGAGAAAAAGGTAAATAGGAGAGGAATATGAAGAGCATTGTTAAGCTGCCTATTTCCAGTACTCAGCTAAACTCACTACAGCATACCCACTTATTCAAGGAATTTCTTGGAAATGTGCTTTCAGAGGATTGAATAAGCATTTTTATCTTCAATCAGAAATACATGTACTAAAAAGAAAAACTAACAAGATGAACTGGAATGGGAAACTAATCATGGAAAGAGAAGAACTAGAGAAAATAAATACCAGTGATATTGTAGAGTTATTTAAAATCAAAAGAAGAGAATTCTTGGGCCTTAATTTCATTCAGGAAATGCACTGAGGAAGAGTAGATCAGAAAATCTGATAAAAGTGAGTGAGTTAAGTGGAGATGTAGAGAAAAGAAGCTACGTTACTTTTCCTGAGAAATGTCAACGATACAGGCAAGCTCTCACTGAGGCAGAAGGAGCCTCCTCATTGTTAATTTTTATTGGAAAATGTCACTTGTTACTCCATGGGACTTCATGGTTTAGAAGAATTGCAGACTTTAAAGCACAGTTGAAATGTTTTCTGAGGTTAATCTCAATAATATCACGTCCAATTGACTAAATTATAAAAAGTAAATGGATAGCAAAGGGTTTATTTTAATCTAAACTTTTCAGTAATTTTACTGCTTCTTTTAGTCATTCCCTACTTATTGTGTATAAATAACAAAAATAAGCATTGTAGTAGGAAGATAAATCATGTGGTTAGTTGAAGGCTGTGGTAGTTTCGTTAATACAGGGGATTTGCATAGGAGTTCAGACAGATTCAATTAAAAAGACAACGCTGAAGACTTTGATGAATGTAAAAGTAAGTCTGGGAGAGATAAAAATAGAAGGCTTTCCTTAGGAAAGGTAGTTGCCTCTTCCTTTTTGCCCTGACATAACGTATAGGTGGAAATATTAATATGCCTAAAGGACGTACAGCTTCACCCCATGTCTGAGTGAAAGTGAGTCAAATCCAGCACTATTTTGGGTCTTCTTTTCCCATTAGGCAACTGAACAGTCTGTCCTGTTTGTAGGAATAAAGCCAGACACTTAAGTCCCTCTGGGAGAATCAATGAAGCATCCATTAGAAACTTCAGTCATGTATGTCTTTGGCTTACATGAATTTCAAATTTTTTCCTTTGTTCTTACAACATTTTTTTTTCTATGTAAGTTTTGAACCTCAAGCCCAGAGCTAATCCATTTCAGCTTCCTCTGAAGGTGAGTTCTACTATAGTTCCCATTGACAATGAATCCAGATTGTTAATTCTAGGAAAGATACAGATTACATTATGCCTATCTTTGACATCAACCAACACATTTTGTTGCAAAACTTTCAGATACCAGGGTTGACCAAATAGCCCAGCAGATTAAAGCACTTACAAGCAGGCACAGGGGTTTGGGGTTTGATCCCTGGGCCTGCTGTGCTGGCCCTGCCCCAAGGCATGCTGAGACAGCAATTGAAACTGGGTATGGTGGTGCATGCCTGTAATCCCAGTTCTTGGGAGACTGTAAACAGGCAGATCACTATGAGTCCAATCTAGTAGTGAGATCCTGAACACCCTGTAGGCCCTTCCCTAAAATACAAAACAAAACAAAAAAAAAAAAACACCAAAAAACTTTCAGGTGCCTCGGACATCAACAACAACAACCACACAGCAAAAGAATCTATCGATTTCCTCAAGATGTAGTCCATCTATAGAACAGTTCTCCCCCACCCCACCCCGGGGGCATATTTTGACTGTCTTTTCTTTATTTTCCTTAAATTCTTTATTGTCCAAACTATCCCTTCTTTTCTCCAGAATGTCTGAGTGTGCCCTGTATCCAAAATAACTTCAATCTTCATTTGAACTTACCTACTCAGCACATACTTTGTGCCCAGCACTGAAGATTTACAGAAATAAACAGTTTAAATGCATACAACAGGTGTCTTTATGAAGCAAAGACTTGAAGCAAATGGAGACACAACAAGATATAAAATGATGCAAAGCATTAACACTTAAAAAGAAAATATAAGCAGGTATAAGGGACATTCTTTTGAGTAAGAAACTATTATTCTATATAGAATAGATGAAAAATGATGAAGTGACATTTGAGCAAAAATCTCAAAAGTAAGGGAGTTTTTTATTTTTAAATTTACATGTAGAATAGAATCCATTATTCACATAGTTTAATCGAGATATTCTAAAACATGATGAAGTGCCCCCTGTGGACACACTAGTAGAGTAACAACATGATGGCAAACGCTGAGGTGCTTTGAAATAAACATATATATATATATATATATATATATATATATTATATAATATTATATTATTATATATTATTATTATTATATATAATTTTACTACAAAATGGTCCTTCATTTATATCCCTCTCTTTTGTTTAGTTTTGTCCGAGAAGGGTATTCCATTTCCATTCAAAGATTGTAGTTGCTTGAATTCAGTAAAATAATCCAATATAGTCCAGTAGTCCATAATAGTAGTGGGTTATCTGCAGAACTGTCAATATCAGAAGTTGTTTACTTGAGCCTTTTACTATTCAGCATATTAATATGATCTTTTTAGATACAAAAGTTACATTTTTTGTTGCATAGGTCTTGCTTTATCTTGGCCTTAACAATCCATCAGAAAAATATAAACAGGAGGTATGAAAAGTAACGTCTACAATAAAATTTTGTTTTTGTCATCAACTAAGAAAGTAATAAAAGTTATTAGTGTATGTATACATTTGAGGTAGGAGTCTGAATTCCCAATAAACACAATCCATGTCCATGAGCCTAAAACACCTTGACCAACTCTTCTTTGTCAAATGGAAGAGCTAGTTTTCTTAATAAATAATTTGGCTCTGGTCAGTAGTACTACAAAAAAGGGTTGAGGTCATCTTCTGCTTTTGAGCTCAAGTAACAGTAGAAAATTCACTTCTAGACAGAATTTATTTCAACCTCATGAATCTTCTTATTTGATTCTTACATCAATTAAAGGATATAGATACACTTATAATCTTCATTTTATGGACAAAAAGAAAATGCTGAAAGGGGCTGGCCAAATACCTCAGTGGATTAAAGTGCCTGCTTAGGCGGATGCATGGGCCTGGAGTTCAAGCCCCAGGCCTGTCTTGCTGGCCCTGCCCCCATGGTGCACTGAGATGGTGATTGAGACCGGGCATGGTGCTGCTCACCTGTAATCCCAGCTCTTGGGAGGCTGTAAACATGAGGATCACTATGAGTCTGTTCTATGTAGTGAGACCCTTTAGACCCTGTAGACCCTGCCTTAAATACAGAAAAAAAGAAAGAAAATGCTGAAATTTGGTGACATGTGCAAACTCAATGAATTCGTATTTAATGGAATCAGAATTGAACCCTATTATTAGCTCTCACCCACGAGGTCAGCTTCAAAGTTAAGGTAAGACTCCCTATGTACTATACTGACCCTAGCCCATACTGGCAAGCCCACACAAAAATACAGATGCTAGTTACTTTGTGAATTACACTTAATAATATATTAACATGTTTAAAAATAAGTCTGTGTCAAAGCAGTGACACTATGTCATAGTGATGGTTTTTTATTTTTTATTTTATTTTATTTTTTGCTCTGAATGCCTTCAGGGCAGGTTTGGCTGGCTGGAATTGTGGGGATCGAACAACAGCAACCTGAGCCTGACTGCTTTGTTGAAGCAGCCACTTAAAGAACTGAGCTAAGAGGCAGGCCCCCAGTGATGGTTTTTTAAACAAGCATTAGGGTATAAATGATGCTCCTACTTCAGTGAAGACTAAATCAAACTCAATATACCACTTTGGAAAATTACATGCAGAAACCACAATATTTTAATTAGTACTACTAACCCAAAACTCAAAAGCTTCCTATCCTTGCAAGAAGTAATTTATAGATATATTCCCTTCCTGCTCATAAATTTACAGCTGGCTTGTAGGATAGAATGACACATGTAAATGATTTTTCTGCCAGATCTTGAAAAGAATATTCCAATACATACACACAGTATTACCTAGTTTTTATTTCAATGGACATGTGGGACTCTACCAAATATTTTCTTGAAGAAAGAAGCTTTTGATATGAAAACTTTTCCCCCAAACATATTAGATTCTTGATTAATGCCTACAGTAGTAAACCATAAATGGATATAAAAAGCAGAGAGAAAATAAGTTCATTGTTATGTAGAGCTAAGCATATATGTGTAGTGCTATTTTTACAAGGCATAAAAAAAGTTCATAAAATGCATTCCGTCACCTCTACTTCTCAAAGGCCTAGAAAAGCACAACTCAGCAATATCTTTGTATTTCTCAAATGTAGAATCTTATGTAATTTTAGTATTAAATAAGAAATTACATCACCTAATTCTTCCTTTCAGATTTTTATTTCCTTACCTACTAAAACAGATGATGTTGCCAACATTAAAACCTACATTTTTTTCAAGTCCAGCTGTTAAAGATTATAAGTAAACTCCTATAAAACCAGCTTATGTTGGCTTTATGTTGGCACCTTTAGTTGACAAAAATAGTATGACACTGGGATTTACAGTGCAAAACACAAACTAGAATATAGTCATACACACAGGCATAATCAATATTAATGAATAAATTTTTATATTTATTGTATTTTATTTTTTCAGAACCGGGGATTGAACTCAGGCTCTTGCGCTTGCCAGGGAAGCACTTATTCCACTGAGCCATCTCCCTGGCATAAATTTTTATTTTTTAAAGTTTTAGCTATTGGATAATGTTTCCTACTCATAATTGTTTCGTAAATCAGATACAAAAATGAGTGTGAAGAGGATTTTGTTTGAATTATTTGTGGTTTTGTATGAAAAACAGATTTGCACTTATGTGTTGAGCAATAGTAAGAAATAAAGCAAATTATGTGCTTATGATAATGGGAAGATTTGGCATACAAGCCCCCTGTCAGTGACTCCCAGAACTTAGCAGAATGTCTGTCCCTGTGGAACAACTACTTAAGTGTCATTAAATACCACCAAACAGCATGTACAGGAAGTTTAATAATATATAACCACAATAACAATATGGATCGGGAGCCTGAAACCAAGAAGTACCTCCCACATGTGAGTAGGGAATATAACTTATTTCCACAGTCCTGGCTGTTTAGGTGTCTAGAAAAGGTACATTTCAATTTCTCAGTCCTTGGAAGTAAGTGTTGGTAGAAATTCAACATGACTAGCATACTTTCATATGCACTTATTAACTGAATTATGAATTGGATAGTAGTTTGTGGTTTTAATATAAACTACAAAATATCAAGTTGTGGACACCCACAAAACAACAACAAAATTCCTACAATTTACTGCTCAATGTTAACTTCAATGAATCTCAAAGCAAGTTTATTTGTAATGGCTTTATTAAACTGGTAGCTATAAATATTTTTCTCAAAAGTAAACATCTGAGTTCGGCCCCTTCTGGTATACCAAATTATAGATGCATAGACCTCAGGAGTCATTTAATATGCAAATACAAGAATATTTTAATAATCAGTAAAGTTTTTTTGTACCTGGCTACAAGGATGAATAAGGTCTTTGCTTCAGTATCAGCACAAGGACTCAAGGAATCCCCAGTTTGATGGTGGGAATTCATCTCTACAAACTATGCAGAACAGCAAAGAGGAAAACAACTGAAATATGCTAATACGATAATTTCACACTGGAAAGATGCATTAAATTTATCAAAGAGTATTTGTTGCAATTGCATTAATATTGGGAACATAGATTCTGTTGGGTGTCTTGCTACATAGGCAAAATACAAAACATCAGTCCTGTGCTGAAAGAATTTAATGGAACTTATATTTGGAGAGCTGAAAATTTCTGAAGGGAAGAACACAAGATTACACTCCATTATAAGAAAAGTCTGAGTTCACTTATTAGAATGTTAAGTTTGAAATTTTAAACTATTTTCAGTAATACTTAATAAAATTATACCAGTCATCTGTACTATGATGAGCTTATTTTGGTAAATACAAAGTATGCCAAGACAGAAGATAAAATGAATTGGTTCCCTATTTGCTTTTAAGATTTCTTCCTTAGAGATTCTCATATGTAATTGAATTCCAAGTGAATTTATTTATTTGTATTCTTTTGGTAGAATTTTTGTTTATAACCTAGTTTATTTTATAATAAACAATATATATGGCATAGAATTTTTCACTCTATATTTTAACTCTTTATCAACATGTAAGAGATATTTCTAATATTTTTAGCTAATATCTGTGTAGACAAAGGATCCAAAGCTTCTTGAGGTCCACAGAGCTCCACTCAGCAAACATGTGATATCTTAACTGAAAACACATTTTTGTCTTGAATCTTGAAATATTAGATATACATAGTCAATGCAATAAACAGTGAAAAGTGGAAAGTAAAGTGTGTTGATTCCTAGAACCTGGTTAGAAATTTTTAACTTGAACCATTATTTATCTTAATTTCTGTGGCCAAATTAGCTAGTCTCTACATTGAAAAAGCTGGAGAAAACAAGCAACAAGCATGACAATATTTTAAACCAAACCCACAATAATGGTATTTTGTGCAACTGAAATCTTTACTGTTCAGAAACAACAGAGAGTTGGCCATTAGCAAACTACCTGTAATAACACTTTCTCCTCAACTAATGTAACAACAAAGAAAACACTTTGACAAAGCTCATTTCTTTACCTGTATTGGAGACAGAAAAATGGATTCATTGAACATGGCTCTAAACAAATAATAAAACCAACTTCCATTTATCAAGTGCTGTCCTGATTTGTTTCTTTTGTAAGGGGAAAAATACAATACAGGACACATTTTATAAGATTATTTCATAATCACCAAAAGAATCATTAAAAAAAGGCAGGAAATCAGTCCATGGACTGAAGACCAAAGAATCCAGCTCAGGGGCTGTATCCTAATAGCTACATGAATCCAGCTGGAAACCTAGAGCTCATAACAATGCCTCCCATTAGTCCAACTCAAGGCAGAGAGCCCACAACAATAGCTCATGCAAGCCTGTTTCATAGATCTGTCCTGGGAAAGCCCAAGGTCAGTGATGGAAGATAGAAAGTCTGTGCCAGTGGGATGAATGATCTGTGCTAGCAGGCTGAGAGATCTGTACTGGAGCCAGGAAGAAATGCTCAAGGTAAGAGCCAGAGCTCCACTAAATATACCACAGTCATCCTTAGCAATAGTGAGGTCCGAAGCTCCTCCAGTGAATCTTTTTCTCTCAGATCTGGTTGTCATATAGTTTGAACAGTTTCAGAAGCCTTACAACAGCCTCTGAAGCTTGACCTTTTGAAGCACCTAGACTGTAGTCCAGCTGACTGCTGAATCTAAAGCAAGCATTGCTGCCTCTCATGGCCAGGATTTGCTACACAGTCCTGTGGTTTGAAAGCCTCTTGCTAATTTGTACTTGTCTGATCCTACTTAGAAGTAGTTTTTCCCATTTACATTTTAAGTGGGATGCTAATTTCCTCAGCAACAACACAACTTAAAGTTGAGTCAGAATTTCCAGGAAACTTCAAGTCAGAAATAGTGCTCCCTCAGGCATTAAGGTGAAATTAAATTAAACAAAAAGTAAAATCAGAAAGTTCATTTAAAAACCACTTAGAAAAATAAGGTAGGAAACCTGCAAAATCTTAAAATTTAAAAGACAAAGAATGTGAAATTTCACAGTAAAATGATTTTTTTTATGGAAGTGAGTTCTTTTTTTTCTAGGATCAATGGGACAGTTTGACACTGATTAAAGAGAATGATTAATGGATGTAAGATGCATCTAGCAGCAGATTAGAGCAACATAAAGAGAAAATTCTTTTGTGTTCCAACTTGGTTCCTCACTTTACTTTAAAAGTGATCCAGAGTATTTGTTGAACCTGCAGACCTTTAGTTTACTTAAATCTAACACAGAAAAACAAAACCACACACAAACAATCCTAACAGCGGGATTTAGAGTATTCCATGAACTAAGACAGGCCATGTGCTTGCTCAGCATGTCTCAAAACAATGTTGCCTAAAATTATTACTACAAGGGTTCATAAAAGACATAGAAAAAACCAGAGATAAAAACATGAGAACTGTGAAAAATTAATAAAATTGAATAGTAACAATAGCACAGAAAATAGAAGTAACATCGATACAAATATTAATATACACAACTAAAAGTAATATTCAACCTATTAATATAAATTCACAGTTCTTCATTAAATTATTCAAGGTCTCTATCTCTACATGTTTCTGTGCAATACTTGAAATTTTGTTTTGCTTGGTTGTGCATGACACACAATTAGTTTCCTGTTGTTTTTTAAGCAATTACTCATTTTCTTGCTATATAAATCTTCTTTTCAATCATTCGAAGTTAGCTCCATGGCCCCTAACTTTCTGAACCTGAAATCATCTTTTCTGAATTCTAGCATGATCCTAAGACTCAGAGAAACTTAAAAGCTTAACAGGAAAAATAAATGTTTGTCTCAAGTGGCTGTTATATTTTGCTATAAATATTCTTAGCTAGTCTTTGAAAGAAATTGCAAAACTGGTCTCCTCATGCTTATGTGGCAGATAAGGAACTTTGTAGATGAGCAGTTATCGGTACTCTGTGATGTCCTCCTTGAAGAGGCACTTTCAGATCAGTGGGTAGGGGCCGTCTTGGAGGTGGCTGACTGTCCTTGAAAGTAGTCTTAACTGGACCACTGGATGCTTCAGGCCAATTTCTCGATCTCTGTGTCTGTTTTGGCCAGTACAATTCAAGTGGAATCTTGGCCATGTCCATAGCGGGTAGTGATTCTCTTTGAAAAGACATACCAATCAAATGAATCTCTTTCTCATTTCTCTTTTCTCATGAATTCTAATACAATTAGAATTCTAACTTGCAAACACACTCCTGAAAACTTAGTTGATAATGCCCTAAGTTTTTCTTTTCCTTAAACATTTGTTTTATTTTCATTCCAGTACTATCAAACTCAGTAGTAATATAAATCCAGGGGGTCCAGTGAAATTGGAAGCACACATCCACAATGACTTTATTTTGGCATCAGTGTGCCCTAAATTGTTACCCAGTAGAACATATTTATAAAAGGAAAACAATAATTTATTTAATGTTAACCAGTCTAATTATCTAAATACAGGATGACCAAAAATTGCTTTTTTGTTAACTTATAAGATAATATAACAAGAAATATGAAAACAATTTTATCAAATTTATCCAATACAAGAATTGACTCATCGAAATGTCACCTGCCCAAGGGACAGTCAAGGTAATCAGTATTTAAACAAATGTACTGTCTGACTGATATTGTAAATTGTTAAGCAATTAAAATAATAAATAAATGAGTGGTCTTTATTTTATTTGGTAAAGCTTCTTTCTCTTCTTCCTATTTTTTCTAAAAAAGAATTATTTGAAATTAGGTGTATATTTTTAATTCAAATCAGTATATATGTATTGTTTGATACATTGTGTCAAGTTGGGAAGCCCAGAAGTTTAATTAAGTGACTTAACAGGGAGCTAGGGCTCTTTGCAAATACCCTCATCCTGTGCAAAAGGAGGGCGTGGACATTGTGTGAGTTCTATACCTCCAACCCAGGGTAGCCAGCTTATAGTATAAGGAAAGGAGAGAGGCAGCTGATGCTGCTTCTACCTTTGCTCTTTGCTGTTTTCTGTCACCATGAACTGCTGCCCTCTGCCATGTGCTACTCTCTCTGGAGCCAGCCAACAATGGACTGAAACCTCCATAAACTGAGCTAAATAAACATTCCTTCCTTAATTTGGGGTGTTCTGTATTTTGTCCCAGCAATGAGTGAAAAGTAACCAAGATAATATGCATGTAGAAAATTCTATTATAAACTCAAATTATGCATTAGGAAAAATAAATTAAATAGGAATGACTCAGAATCATGTACACTGAAGTTCTGTTTATTTACTTAAATTTACCAAGTATAGTATTCCTCTTTTCTTTCCTTGAAAAAGAAGTAACTAGTTCAAAACATTAACCAAAACAGAGTAGTTTTTTTAAGTGACTTTTAAAATAATTGATCGTGGAAACTGATTCTATTTGCAAAGAGTACACAAGATGACTTTGCCAAATTATTTTATTTGATGTCTGACTGATTTATTTAGCATGGGAGAGTGATCGGATTTGATAGCATGCAGTGTGTGCCAAGCATTCAATAGCAGGGAGGCAACCATGCCTAGAAAGGAATATTTCTCATAACTTTTCAGAATTTGAATTATTTTTCATAAAAACAGCTTCAGTTTGAGAGTATATGTATCTTCAGCAGTAAAAATTAGAAGCTACCACCATAGATATTTGAATCACAAAATTAAAATTTTGGGGGAATTAGTCTATAAATTAATGTTTCAAACATAAAATACACTTATTCTCTAAGCACTGCCTCAGAAGAGTGGTAAGAATTATTGGAAGACATTGCCTCCTCAGACAAAGAAGAAATTACACAAAAGTTGTATTCTTTGGATGTCTGCTCATGGTAGCACTCAGTCAAATGACTTATTCAAATTACTTTGGCCAAAGTCATACTATAGGAAAACATGTTTCTAGGCCCAAATGAATAGGTAGGTTTCAAATACCACCCTAGATTGCAAAAGAATTTCACATGGGACCTTTGGAAATGGAAAGGACATACTATAAGTATTAGCATTTTATAAGCTTGAGCTCCAGTTTTACACAGAGTATAAAAATCCTGCTTCCCAGGAACAGTATTACAGACTACATATATACATTTACTATCAGTTAACTCCACAAAACACCAACATGTTAGAAGATTTAAAATTGGCTTACCGACTTTTGGAGATGGAAAATTTAAAGAAGTTATTTAAAAAATATCTTAAACATCAGAAAGAAAAGACAACATTTCTTCAATCCATGGAGAATGTGCACACAGAACAGTACATGAAATGGGCACAATCTAGATTGAAAGAGAGTGCACACAAACATGCACACCTGGATACACACACACACACACACACACACACACACATACATGCACACTTTCATGCAAGAAAATAGACACCAGCCAAACCGCCTTTAAAACACCAGGAATTAAGGTCAGTTGTCACCAAACACTGAGATTAAGACAGGGAAACTGAAGATGTGGTGAAACATTGAGTTGAGAGCATAAGCTAGAAACACAGGAGAGCAGGGGTAGATTGCAGACTCCCAATTAAGAATACTTGAGATTTCCAAAGGAAGAGCCAGTAGGATGGAAGCTTATGTTTGAATAGGAGCCTAAATTTAAGCTGCCTTCTTTGTGATTTTTCTTCTACCATCTGGCTATGCTTTATAGTTCTGCCTTATTATATTTCCACGAAGCATAGTAATATGAAATACATAACCTAAATGGTAACACAAGATACTCATTTTTTTATGTTTAAGTCAGAATTTATGTATTATAAATGCCTCCCCTAAGTTCTCTTCCTTAATGATCACAACCACTGTGCAAGGCAGTCTTACAGAGGGAACTAAAAGCTCAGGTGAATAAAAGGAGTTTGAGAAAGACTTAGTGATCATCCTTACACGCAGAGGCCAAAGTGGAACAAAAGTCAAAATCCAGACTTTTGATGCTGATTATTAAAGAAAAACATGTTATTTGTTTTATATATACTGAAAAATAAAACAAAAATAAGTATAAATGATAGACTTAAGTATAATAGGAAGGGAATAGAGTTTGGTGCAGTACTAAACACCAGAAACACAGTACCAGAAAGACTGATGTAGGAGGAGAATAAGTCAAAGAGGACAAATCAGCCTGAGCTGCTTAGCAAGTTAAAGAGCAAGTTACCATATACAGAGACCCTGACAAATGAGTCAAACCAAACCATAAAAAACTAAGCAGTGTTAGTTACTTTTCTCTTGTTACTGAGACAAAATATGTTACACCCAGGATCAAGGAAGGAAAAGTTGTTTAGCTCAGTGTTTGGGGAAGTTTCAGGCTACCACTGCCTGGGGTGGGTAAATGTAGCACACAAACTGTCCCTGTGCTCTCCTGCTGCACAGAAGGAGGATGTTTACAAAGTGAGCACCAAGAACCCCTTGCTGAGCCTCTTAGTCAAACTTCTACACTTCTCAAGTTTGCACAATGCATCAACAATTATAAGCCATCCTTTTTTAATTTGGCAATTAGATATATTTCCTTAAACTAGTCTTGAGATACAAAGACATTCTTATTCTTATTATTTCACTATTGGAACATTATAACACAAATTTAAGAATCCTTAACAACCAGTATTAAGTGTATAAACATTATATTACATTAGAACATAACATTTAGCCTCTGGTCACCCAAAGACTCATACACAACCCTTTATGAAAAAGATACTTAGTGCATCTCTAAGACTTGAAAAAGTCCCAACAGTTTCAGCATAGCTGAAAAGTCCAAGTCCCAAGTCTCCAAGATATAAGGCAAGCTTTTAGATTAGATGTAACCCCCTATACAAATGAAAAGTTATTTAGACACCTCCAACATACAATGGCACAAAATAAACATTTTAATTCCAAAAGTTACAAATGGGGCAAAACAAGGATCAGGTCAAAAGCAGAGAAAACATCAAGTCCTGTAGTTCTATGTCCAGTAGCTGAAGCAATCTGTAGAAAACTGTGAGCTTCAGAACGCATGAACAACTTCACCAAGACTTCTCTCTTGGGTTTGCTTTGATCCATACTTTCAGTTATCATTCATGTTTCTGACTTTTCCAAACTTCTGAGGTCTCCACTGCACCTTTGGTTTCACACTCACAGCCTTACACACTGTGCTCTAAGCAGCACAGTGCCTAACCTCCTAGGCATTCTGAAATTGACATGGAAGCCTTTGTCATCATAACTCTTGCATTCTGCATGCACCCAAAACCAACAATATGTGGAGGATGCCAAGGCCTGCTGGGGTTGGAGCAGTTGTTGAGCTTTCCTGTCTCTTGGCTTTAGGGGTTGAATGCCTGGATCATTGGGCATTGTGAATCCAATTCTGAAAAGCAAATTTTCTATGCTTCTGGAATTTGGTGTGGCCTCTGCAGTTCTAGAACATGGGGCTCTGTGGCTTTCTCCTCAAAAGAAAATCCTTCACTTTTGCAGTTTTGAGGTTGCAAAGACTGGGATACTTACTGATTCTTGGGATTCCCTCAGATAATCTTTTATATTCAACTGTTCCTTCTAAGCAATTGAGATCTCCTGAACTTTGTCTTTGAAGTCCACAAATTCATTGGAGCCTCCCTTTCAACTAAACTCACAATGTTTCAAATCATTATTCATGGGCTCACTCATTTTGTTTCTCAATATAAATCTGGCGAAAAGGCCCATAACAATAATCATGCCACAACTTCAATATTAACCTGAACTTGAAATTTCTTCTGCCAGATGAATAAACCCACCATCCTTAATCTCAGATTCAGGCAAAGTTTCTGGACATGGGCAAAATGCAGACAAACTTTTTGCCACGCCAAAAAACACACTGTCAGAACTCTAAAAACCAACGAAGTTCTTCATAACAAACTTCCCAAACCTGGTCTTTGCTGGCAGGATTTCTATTAGCCTTTTGATCTTCTAAACTCTGACCAGAATCTCCCACACAGAATATCCTGAGGCAATCCAGATTTACTCTTTCAGGTGACATCTCTGAACATTTCCATACTCTTCCCATAAATCATTCCCAAAGGTTCTTGAACCATGTGATCGGTTATAGTCACAACAATCCACTTCTCTGGTACCAAATTCGGCATTGGTTACTTTTCTCTCATGGCTGAGACAAAATATCCAATATCCCAAATTAAGGAAGGAAAGCATTAGTTAGCTCATAGTTCATGAAGGTTTCAGTCTGTATTCAGCCAGCTCTAAGGCAGGATGGCATGGCATTGGGGTAACATTTCAAGGCAGCAAAGTACAATGAAGGCAACAAGCACAAACCTCTTTCATCCCTTATACTGTGTTGAGACTATCATCGCTAGGGCACATGTAGGTAACACTCACACCATCTTTGTGCCCTCATTTTACACAGGATAGAGATGTTTACAAAGCAAGGACCTTGGTCCCATGCTAAACTGCTCAGTTAAACATCTAAACTTCTCAAGTTGACATCGTATCAACCATTATGCAAACAAAACCAAACAAAAGCAAAACAAAACTATAGGGATTTGTTGGTTTCTCAGCGTGATTTATTGTATCTGTCCAGGCAGAATGTTTTTCTCAAGACTAAGGGAGGTAGCTTGACTGCTTTAGGCAATGAAGCCTTACCCTGCCCTCCCACAAGGGTCAATTTTGGCTTCAGTGGTTCCACACATATTTGTCTTCTGTGGTTTTGTTGTGTGGACGATAGGTGCCCTATTGCAGTTGAAGTAGCTGGTTTTGGAGAAGTCTTTAAAGGACCTTTTCATTTTTGATACCATTCCAAAAATTTTGGCACTTATATTCAGCAGGTTCACACTATAGTCCAATAGTTCATAACAGTAGTGAGTTATCAGTGCAGCTGGCAATTGTCAGAAGTGGTTAGTGACTTGAGCCTTTTGCAGCTTAGCATATTATTATGGCATTACTTTTCACATCTCAAGGTTATACATTTCTGCTAGATGGTTAAGACCAATTAAAGCAAGACCCATATTGCTTTAACAAATTTAACTTTTGCTATCTGACAAGGTCAGTTAATCTCCTCAGGCTTTACCTTGGAACCATACACAGTACCTCTTAGATCTTCTGTCAGGATCAGCCATCTGAATGAGTCACAGCCATTGCTTAACCAATTTGCTTTTTGACCAAAGATTTTTTTTTTCTCTAGATAAATCTGTAAGCACACTATATGTCACTGATCACTTTCCTCTGTGGTCCCATAATCTCCTTGATCAGGAAATTAGGGACTCTACTGAGTTACAGGCTGTTGCAGCAGAGGTTCTCTTATGTTCTTAGTCCTCACTGACCTTGAGGTCATGGCCAAAATATTGGCTATCCTCTTAGTCCACCTATCTCTCTAATTTTGGTCCCTAAATTTGTTAAACATTCAGAAGAAAAGCTTAGTGACATTACCCTGTAACAGAGGCAGTAAGCTTAACATTACTATCTATCTGAATATTAAACACCTTTTACATAAAATGGAACTGTTATTTTCTAACAAACATGTATATTCTAATATTTAAATAAAATTTTATAATGTTAGAAGATAACAATTACATACTTTATACATAAATTTAGAAATTAAAAACATGCACAACATTGTAGCAAGACAATATGACATTTTGTGATATACTTAAATTTTCATTTGACACGGAATAACTTTTAACCAATCAACTACATCTAATACATAAGAAATTTTCACCTAATTAATCACCCTCAAAGTTATATACATTACAAGTTTTATTAAAGGCAGAGGTTTGAATCTGAAAGTCTTATTACAATTACAGAGGAATCTTTGTTTTTTACATTTTTGAAGAGCTGTACACCTGGAATCATGAATACACTTAATACAGCATGAAATAAATAATAATAAATTGTGACACACATGTGAAAACTTTGTTTCTTAATTTAGTTTCATACCAAAAGCATTTTAAAGAGAAAAGCTTACTGTAATTTTTTTTTCTGAAAAACTACCTTTTAAGCCATCTGGTAACTTAGCAAAAGTCATGTTTTTAAGTCTATTTAAATTTCTATTATGAACAAATAATCAAAAAAGAAAAAAAGGAATAGCTGTTCATAGAATGACACACAAACACATAAACAAATATACAGAGCACACAAACATCTTTACATATTCAGAGTGTACTCAGATATATCCCTGACCAAATTATAGTAACAGTATTATACTTTTTAGAAATTTTTAAATTACAGACTAGTCAGATCTTATTTATCAATTAGCAGAGCTCTCTTATCAGAAAATTTTTGAAGAAATAGAATCTTTTATCCATAATATATACATTTTGTATATTTTGTCTTAATACTAGTAAAATTTAGCTCAGTTATTTTTGTATATTTTATCACCTATTAAACTTTATATTTCCATTTTGTCAGTTTCTTCAATAAGCACTAAGTTGGAATTAGCCTCACAGCTGTTAATATCTCCAGATATGGCTTCATGGTACAGTCTAGCAGCATGCTCTGATACTAAAATAGGTCATTCAGCACTCTCTGGAAAAACACAAGCATACACTGCGCCCAAGGTAAATAGTGGACTGGGTCCCTTCCATTGTCCAGTATGGGGATCTCTCTAAAGGACTCTTCCTAGCCTCTTTTCTCTTATCTGACGGAATTATCTTTCTGCTGCTGCACTTCCATCTTTTATATAATTTAAACAGTTAATAATGTATACTGCCAAATGAAGTTGATTATGAAGTGTGAATTTTGTAGGGAACCATTCCTTCTTTTATTTTGTAATTGAATTTTGATTGTATGATGAACACACTCAAAAATTCCTTGGCTTTGTGGATTATTATAAGGAATCCCTGTGATAAGGAAAATATAAAAAGTTTCACAAAACTTTTAGAAGGCATCACTGATATATGCTGGGCCATTGTCAATCTTAAGTTTCCTTGGGCAGCCAAATAGTGAACTGTGACATATTTAGCTGCTTCACTAGGGGAGGCAGAAGCAAAAAAGTATCCTGGGGAAGTGTTCACTGACACGTGGACCCAATGCAAAGAACCAAACTGAAGAATGTGTGTGACATCCATTTGCCAAAGATGATTGGGGTGTAACTCCCGGGGATTGTCTCTGATAGAAGGTGAGGCTATGTTATGCATGAAGGTGTGTTATGCATGAAGAACGTGTTATGCATGAAGAATGTCATTTAACAATTTCCTGGCCTATTCTCAGGTCAAATAAAACTGTTTTCATAAGGCAGAAGCATTTTGATGAAAAGTGGCATGAGACACAGAAGCCTGTTGAATAGTATCTGAGAGAGTAAGAGTCACAGCACCCACCAAGCTGTCTATAGTAGCATTCCGCTACCGAGGTCCTTGGGCAGCCAATTGAGAATGAGAGCATATATGACCAATAGAACAGGGAACATGATGTGAATATATGATAACTTGGAGCATGTGAAGTAAATCAAAAAGATCTATATGACCAGTATATATGCTAGCAGTTTCAATGTAGTGCATTTCAACACAGGCATAAACAATGTCTGAAAAGAGGTTAATTGGAGCAGGTGAATGACTCGCAATGTCCATATGACAGCATATAATTCAGCCTTTTGTGTTAAAGAGAAACCTGTGTCCTGTATTCTGGAAAAGGAAACCATACATAGTTTCTTTTTAATGTAATAGGACCTATCTATGGAAAAAAAAAGCAAATTAATTTAACTTATTTGAATGATAATAACAGTCAATAACACTAGAGAAATTAGCCCAAAATCTAGATTTTTTTTTGTTTTGTTTTGTTTTGTTTTGTTTTTGCAGAACCGGGGATTGAACTCAGGCCCTTGTGCTTGCCGGGGAAGCACTCATTCCACTGAGCCATCTTCCCGGCCCCTCCAAAATCTAGATTGAGCCAATTAATATTACTAAAGAAATCCTGAAAATCATGAAAGGGTGATCTGAACTGTTTGGGGACAATATATTTTTGTTGAATAAGTTGACTCAAATATGCAGAAGTTATTATATTTTGTACCCCTTAGCGGTCACCACTAGGTCTTGTATTATTTAAATGGAATGTCAAAATCAAGTGACTATTTAAACTGCACTGCTTTTGGACTGAACTCCAAACCTCTATATTTTTGTGTAATATCAAAGCTTTTTTTTTAAATACCAATTTTAATTTAGAACTGGAAGACAAAGCATCGAGCTTATTAGGAATTAAAGGAATTTTAAGTACTCTGTTAAAATATCCCCATTATTGTAAATTTTAGGAAATACAATCTTTTTTTGGAAAAGCGAACTTTACAAAAATTGTTAATTATCTATTTGATGCAGTGTCTTGGTGCATAGCTCATACCTGCCAGACATGTGCTACTGAGACTGGAACCCGGGTTCTTGCACTTGCCAGGCCGGTGCTTAGGTGGTCAAGCTATCTACCCAGACACCACCAAAACAAACAAAAAAACTGTTTATATCTTTGGATGGAAACAGCCTTCTTATTTAATTACCTTAAGGGTCAGGGAAACAGCCCAGTGGCATAAGTGCCTGACTGGCATGCGCAAGATCCTGAGTTCAATCCCTCATAATATATATATATATATATATATATATATATATATATATATTCAATTGCAATGGAGAGAGTAAGCTCTTTTCTTGGGGGATAGCCCTTTGTGTCTCCAGGGCAACCCAGCACCTTAGCAACTGCCTTACTTGGAGGCCATCCACACTTGTATTTGAAAAGCCCTTTAAAATGTTTTTGTTTCAATTAATTAAATTTTATTTTTAACACAATATTTCTTTTTTAATAATGTTAGAAATTTTATCAAAGAAAAAACTACTAATTGAGTGAGACGAGTCTGGAGTGATTTACACAATGGTTTGGGTGGAATGAATTATAACTTTGATTTTTCTCTGTATAATCAGCATTGATGGCACCAAGTAAAATCTGGAGATTTCTTCCTATATAGGATCTGTGTCTGGTTGCTGCTCTTGCCTTGGGGCTGGGAGAGCTGCTAGCAGCAGCTTAGTGGTCTTATTACCTAGGATGAGTTTTCTCACACTCACTTCTCTTCCCCATGATTCAAGAGACCTATGGCCCTGAAGCCATGGCCTCTGTGAGCAGGCCCCATGAGTGCCAGCTGTTACTCTGGCTCTGAGAGCTGCATGCTTTGTTTTTGCCCAGGAAGGAACTATCTTGAGCCTAACAAATTTTCAGTGGTGACAACATGCATAGCCAATGCCAAGACCACAGAAAGCCATAGTCATGACCTTCCTACTTAGCACCAGGCGTACTGGACTCTTGTTGATGGTATGTGCCCAACCTCTGTGGTGGATGGGGCAAACAGACATGCAGGTGGCTGGGGAATCCCCTCTGTGTCTGTCTAGGAGCAGAGCTCAGGGTCCCCTCCAACCCACTTTGTGTCCCTTCCCCCAGGTAGTGCCACACCACTTGGAACCAACTTCTCTTTATTTAAAATAACAGTTTTGGGCCTGCCTGATAGCTCAAAGGACTGAAGCATCTGCTTAGGCAGAGTGCAGCTCCCGGGGTTCCATTCCTGAAATACTGTGCCATCCCTGCCCCCAACGGTGCGCTGAGATGGTGATTGAGACTGGGAGTAGTGGTGCGCACCTTAAATCCCAGTACTTGGGAGCCTGTAAACATGCGAATCCCTATGAGTCCAATCTAGGTAGTGAGACCCTGAACACCCTGTAGACCCTGCCCTAAATACAGAAAATAAAATAAAAGAAATAATAAAGAAATAAAATAACTTTTTTGGCTTTTGTTTTTCATTTGTGTATTTGGCATAGGGTCTCACTACACAGCACAGACCTGTAGTGAGCCCCCTGTTTTTAGCCTGCATAACACAGGGATTACAGGCCTGCACCACCACGCCCAGACTTGATCCATGGCTCAGTGTACCCTAGGGGTGGGGCCTGTGCAGCATGCAGGACCAGGAATACAATCCTGGTACCTGATCTTGCTAATGCAAGCACTTAGTCCACTGAACTATCTTGCTGGCCCTCGTTTTTCTTTTTTATCTAATTGAGCAAAGCTAAAGTGCTTAAACTCTATCCGCTGTATCTTTGCTCTACACTCCTTGTCCCATTTCGAACTCGATTATAAAACAGTACTCCATCTAAGTCCTTTGTGGTGGCCTAGAAAGGAAAACAAATAAAGGAGTCAAAACAATAATAAACATTTTTATATAGATTTATAAATATCTATCATTCTGGAAACTCTGTCCCATTGTTAAATCAATATAACTTTCCTTTTTGGCTTCTTTCAAACCTCTTTCTCACTTGGTGCTTGTTTATCTCTCTGGCCCTAGTGAACCCATTTCTGGCCCTAGTGAACCCATTTCTGGCCCTAGTGAACCCATTTCTGGCCCTAGTGAACCTATTTCTGGCCCTACTGAACATGTTTCTGGCCCTAGTGAATGTATTTCTGGCCCTAAGGATCCTCCATCCCTAAGTTTTACATGCAATATGCCAGTACAAATGCATGCCTGTATTGAATACTGGCCCTAACCAAATCACTTCCCTCTCTTATGAGTGTTCTTTGGAAGTGTTCCTGCTGCCGACATTTATCTCATACTGGGTGTCCTGATTGGGCATCCATTGATCCAGGTACTCATTGTACCTGGGGAAAAACAGTGGCAGAGATGAGAAAAAGATAGACAAGAAGACAAGAGCTGAGTTAGGTAGTGACCCATTTGCCTGGTTTGCTAGAAGAGCCCCTGAACAATGGTAAGAGACTTTATTTATACCTTTACAAAGTTAAAAGACACAAGATTGCCTAGCAACTAATAGACTACAATGTCCAGACAGGATGTTCTTCTCAAGAATGAGGAAACTTGACTACTTTAGGCAATGAGGTCTTATCCTGCACTGCCACATAGGGTCAATTTCAGCTTCAGTAGCTCCCAACACAAAACAAGCAAAAAACAAGGTGGAACTGGAACTGGAACAAATAGAGTCCTGGACTGTTTAATATGGAGGACATCAAACTCCCTTAAACAACTTAAGACTGCCTCTGGGCCTGAAACCAGGGGTGTTCAATTTAACAAATAAATGTACACACTGATCAGTTCAAGTTGAATTTCTATAAAACAATACTTTTTTTCAGGGTTGTCTCAGTCTTTAAGTATATGTACAACCAAGCTTTGGTATAAGTACGTCCTGATATTTTGATCATTTTACTCTAAAATAGGCACTGTTTTCTGCAATTAAATGAACATTGCCATTCTCATTTTGCATGGCCACCCTATTTGAAGCACAGAAATGGCCTCCAACTGATGGAGCGAACCTGGCTGAGGCCACAGACTCAGAGCAGGAGGCTTAAGAACTGACTGAAAATTCTTTTGTAATAAAGTTGTACCAAAATGTATGACCTGATCTCCAATTAACTACGAAAAAGGGAAACATAACATCCACACAGTGAAATATGGATGAAGTAAGGATAGCATAGAAGTGGTATCTCCTGACCAAAAATAACAGAAAAAAAGAAGATTCCTTTGACTCAAGTAGCTGGCCAAGAGGAAAGAGAAACTCTTGATATATGGAGGCACTTGTTGGATTCTCCACAGCTGCACTATAGCAGGAGGAACCGTAAGACTGGACTTATCAGAACAAAGCTCAAAGATAAGTCTATATCATCAATCTTAAAGATCAAAGGAGTATGATACCATATGAATGGTTGAATCTTCTGTTGCACATCAACCTAGAATTTTCTCTGTGTCTGATACATCAGTATGTGTGTTTGGCTGCTCCTTACTACAGTTTAAGAGGATGAGGGAAGCCAAAGCTGTCATGCAAATATTTATACTGATGTTTATTATCTGTCTTGCAGTAGACCATTAAGCTACTTGTTATGGTTTGTGTATAGTTGTCCCCCCCAAATCCTCATATATTCATGAGTTGGCTTCTGGAGTCTGTGATTGATCCATGATACAATGCTGGGATTATGGATGTGACTGCTACACATGTCCTAGCATTGGTAATCTGCATTACAATGTAAGGAGGGGAAAGAGGCTAGCTAACTGCCTCAGCTGCTGCCCCTCCCTTTGGCTCTTTGCTGTTTTCCACTGTCATGAACTGCTGCCCTCTGTCGTGTGGTACTCTGCCTTTGAACCAGCCAAGTAGGGATTGAAACTTCCACAAACTGTGACCTAATAAACCCTTCCTTCCTTAATTTTCAGTGTTGAGTATTTTGCCCCAGCAACAAAAGAAAAGTAACTGGAATACTTCTCTACACATGGAATTTTCTCTATGAAATAGTAAGAATAAAAAGAAAAGCCAACTATATATTTCACATTAATTACACAATGTACATATACCTACATATACATATCTATCTACCTTATATCCAGGATCCATTTTCATCACTTACAAAATAGGAGAAATCTACATATTTTAAAGTAGAAATAGAATTTTGAAATCTTAATATTTCTAAGGCATTAACATGAAACTAACCACAAAGAAGGCAATTCATTTTGAAGCCTTTTCCTCCTCATTTTTATAATTCATTTGCCCCATGAATTAAATCAAGGCACTTTAGTTTTATAGTTCTTAGTTATATTACAAATAATGATGTTCAATGATATCTTAGCACAGGGAAAGAGAACCTCCAGAAAGTTCATGTTTTATTATAATATCATTGTCATAAGTAATACTTTTTCTTGAATTAGAATATTCTTCTAACATAAAAAAGAAAATGCTTTCTAATTAACTAAGTTAATTATCTTTTAAAGAAAGATGTTGGTGTGAAATCTCTTTGTGTATGAAACAAGAAAGATTGCTTAATTGCTCACATTATAATTTTGAGTTCTATAAAATCAAAACAGATCTTGGAAAATCAAGTGTTTTTAATATATTAAAATTACAATAGCAACTACTGCTAAACAAAATAATAATATAGAAAAAACAGGATCATTTCTGGTTTTCTCAGTGCAAGGAATCGTGAGCAGCCAAGTCTCCTGCAATACCCTGTACAAGAAGGTGTGTGAGGTCTTGCATGGGAACCAACTCAATTGCTAGAAGATTTTAGAGACTGTGGAGTTTCAGATCAGCTAGAAGAACTATGAGGCTCATAAGGACAAGCACTTCTTGAGCACTGTCAGACTGAAGTTCACTCCCTGCCCTGAGTTCTCCGTGTGTGTCCTGGGGCACCAGCAGCACTACGACAAGGTCAGGCCATGGACATCCCCCACATGGACATCAAGGCACTGAAGAAGCTCAACAAGAATAAGAATCTGGTTCAAAAGTTGGCCAAGAAGTACGATGCCATTCTGGCCTTGGAGTCCCTAATCAAATATATACCATGAATCCTGGGGCACAGCCTCAATAAGGCTGGCAAGTTCCCTTCCCTGCTGACCCACAACAAAAACATCGTGGCCAAAGTTGATGAAGTGAAGTCCACAATCAAGTTCTAGATGAAGAAGTTCCTGTGTCTGGCTGTGGCTGTTGGTCAGGTGAAGATGACAGATGATGAGCTTGGGTACAATATCTATCTGGCTGTCAACTTCCTGGTGTCACTGCTCAAGAAGAATTGGCAGAAGCAGCCTGAAGTGACCTGTGAAAATGGTTCGCTACTATCTTGACCCAGAAAACCCCATGAAATCATGCAACTTAAGAGGCTCAAATCTTCCCATTCACTTTAAGAACATGCATAAAACTGCCAAGGCCATCAAAGATATGCATATCCAAAAGGTCACCAAGTATCTGAAGGATGTCACATTAAAGAAGCAATGTGTGCCATTTTGGAATTACAGTTATGGAGTTGGTAGGTGTGCCCAGGCCAAAAAGTGGGGCTGGACACAGGGCCAGTGGCCCAAAAAGAGTGCTGAATTTTTGCTGTTCATACTTAAAATTTCATAGAGTGATGTTGAAATTAAGGGTTTAGATGTAGATTCTCTAGTTACTGAACATATCCAGGTTAACAAAGCACCCAAGATGTGTTGCTGTACTTAGAGAGCTCATGGCCAGATTAATCCATACATGAGCTCCCTCTGTCATATTGAGATGATCCTTACTGAAAAAGAACAAATTTTTCCTAAAGTAGAGGAAGAAATTGCACAGAAGAAAAAGATATCCCAGAAGAAACTGAAGAAACAAAAATTTATGGGACTGGAATACATTAAGAATAAAATAAATGCAAGTAAAATTAAAAATACAAAAGAAGATTTGGCAGAACATCCAGTCCCTATACATCAAGAGCACCATGGGCAAGCCCCAGATCCTGAATGAAGGCGTATCCTAAAATCTTTTAGTGCCACTAAATAAATAAATAAATAAATATAAAAGAACTGGCTAAGTAGTTCAAATCTGATAATAAAAAATGCACAATACTAAATAACAAAGCAATATAAATAATTATTGTATTATAGTTATTAACAATAAATGAAAAATAAGTGATAGTTTATAATAATTGAAATGGGTACAATATATTAAAAGTAACAAGGCACACTTGCCAGAACTTGCTGACCCCTTTCCAGCCAGAGCCCAGGCCTGGCATATGAATGAGACCTTTGGCCTCCTCACCCACTCCCTGGATCCCTTTCCAGCAAGCACCCAGGCCTGGCATATGTGTGGGACCATCTATGCACTCATGGGAACCTCCACCAGAAGACAGGCCCAGTGTGGAAGCTTGCTGGCAGAACTTCATGCAGAGAGACTACAGGCCAGATCCACCCAGCTAATCTAGGAGCTGAATATCTTACCAGAGGGGCACAGTGGGTTCACTTCCATGGCTGCAGCAGGAAAAAAGATGAGCACAGCAGGCAGACCCAAGTCAGGTATCTCTGGACAAGTTCAAATTTGGTAGATCAGGACCTGGTAAGCAAAGACACTTTGCTAGACCCTCATCTAGGAGATGATCCTCTCTCTGTCTTTATTGAGAGAGGTTGCAACAGGTAACTTGGGTAAACTTGTCTGCCTGGAAGATGCCATGTACATCAAGAGAAGGTGATTAGGCAGAATTTAGGGAACTAACTTAAATAAAAATCCCCAATTCAATATTTGCTTACCTACACAGACATAATGTTTGCTCTAATGGTCTAAAATACAAACCCAGTATCTGTGTATTCAAAATGGTTAGGACAGATATATACATTCTCTTAATGAATAGAGGGATTTGTTCTAATAGTGTTTGTAAATAGGATAT
>NDGM011212495.1:295-18779 GCA_002564305.1 Octomys mimax | reverse complement strand
CTTGAAAGGCTAGGGCCAAAATGTTGGCTGTCCTTGTAGCTCTTCTTTTTCTCTAATTTTTGGCCTACAAACTTAGGTTGTTAACCCTCTAGAAGAGAAGCTTAGTGATATTATTACCCTATAACATAGGAAGTTGAGCTTAACTTCACTATCTGTCTGAATATCAAACATCTTAGACATAACTTAGAACAGGTATTTTCCATCAAGTATTGATATGTTAACATTTAAATCCCTTCAGAATGTGAAGAAAAAAAAGGAAAAAAATTTAAAAAAATATTTTAGAAGATAGGAATAAACAATTACATATTTTTACACAGAAATTTAGAAATCTCACCATACACATTCCTCTACACAGATAAAACACACTCAGAGGGAAATTAGAGAAACAATACCTTTTACAATTGCACTGCAGAAAATGAAATACCTTGGCAATATTTCTGAAGAAGAGGCATAAATGGATAGTTCCATGACTAATGTGGTGACAAATCTAAAACTCCTACTACCTACAAACCAAAGAATTGTCTCTTTATACCTCCCAGGGAGTGTGTTTTGCATTTCTTTGGTCTGTAGAGACGTTGAAGCTCTTTTGTGGCCATTGGCCATTTTCATTTTCTCTTGTGAAGTTTTCTCATTGTTTCTGTGCTCACTTTTCTCTCACTCTTTTCAGCTTTTTCCTCTCCAAATTCTGGGAATTTTTCAATTACACCAAACCTAATCTTTTGCTCTCCTTGCTGCAATTATGTTCCCTGATCTGAGACATAAGTTTCAGACTGTAGTGTAATTGCATTCATGGCATTGAAAAGCAAACAGTTTAAGCAGTTCATTTAATAACTTTGTTTGCTTTGTCTAAAAAACCTTTTCCTACTGTGAACTCATTAAAATATTGTCCTATTTTTTTAAGTTTTGCTTTTCACATTTAAGTCTCTTGGAAAGCATTTTCTTAAAAAAAGCTTAGTTCATCTCGAAGACTGTTTTTAATGACGGCAGACAGAGATTTGATATTTTTTCAGTGTTTCTCCTCAAGAAGCAAGGCCAGTCTGTCCCACACCCTGGGTTTGGGCCCACATGGTGCCTCTGTCTGTCGGTCACCACTCAAGTCTCTCTCCCCAGCACACAGTCCACACCCTAACTCCACCAGCTGGCCTAGCGTAGCTCCACAACAAAGCTGCTATGATGAATCCTTATTTTTCAAAATACATTTATTGTTTAATTCGTGTGCATGAATTCTATCATTAGCATGTCTAGTTCTATGAAAAATATCCTCACGATTAAATTACATTTAATTTAAGTGTTAATTTAATGGGACAAATTGGGTATTCGATTTTGTGTTTATGAATGGGAAGACTCAACATTTGCTGTTAAAGCTTGAAGAAAGATGTTTTCATTTTCCTTTTTGAAATGACAAGTATAGATTTCCCTTCACTGTTCTTCAGAATCAATCTAATGGAAGACATAAATTCCTCTCAGGGCAATGGTTTTTAAAATTTTACTCCCCTAATTTATTTTTGCTAGAACGCAGAGTCGAGTAATTTCAATGAACTTTATGGAGAAACTACCAGAACTAATGAAAGGCTCAGCTGAGGCACTGGGGTCTTCATGGTGACAGTGACACCTGCAGTCGCTCATCCTGTTGGTGCTTCATTGTCTACACCCACTCTTGAAATTGCCGTGTCAACTGGGAATTCCAGTAAAACACTGGCACGGTAGGAGTGGTGCTGGCCACCACCACCCTGCTCTGCCCTTTAGTGCGATTGGTCTGTAAGCCCTGTGATCACAGGGGCTCTAGGACATCCCGGTGGATCCCTACAGTGGTGTAACTGCCTTTTATTCAGAGTCTGAAGAGTCACTAACATGCACTGTGCTTTAGTAGACAACTTTAATGAGCTTATTAAAATGCAATATGCTTTTCTTTTTAAATGCCTCTATTTCGCCTTATGATTTGATACCTAACCTTCTTTGCTTTTTTGGAGTGAATTGCACATGGTTACCAGGAGCCATTGCATCTACACACAAATAAAGCACTAAATTTAGTTATATTAGTTACTAAATTTAACATTTTTGTCTTCATGTTTATAGATATATTTTGTGCATGTTTACTTTGAGAGGGACTACCAAATAAAGGTTGCCTCCTAATTTTAAGAAAGCAGCCCTGACCTGTACAGATGGAGGTGAGTTCAGCCCTGCTGTCCATGGGAGGTTTGGGCAGCTGCTTCAGCTTCAAACCATCTGGGTCTGGGAATGCTGTTCGCCCCTCTTGATTGCACCACAGCTCCTACCTCACACAACGCACATCATTTGCAACCAAAATTGTAGGGTTGATTTCTTTTTTTTTCCTCTCATGCTTAAAAGAACATCCGGAACACGAGAAGTGCAAGTGTATGCACTGAAACTTACCTGCGTTGGTCAATTCCGATTTCCTCTGTATCAGAAAACTGTCCAAATGTGGCCATAAGTAATGTCTGTGGTCTGTGAAAAGATTGAGAGGGTGGAGCCTGTCCACTCCGTTCTTATGGTTGGAGCATGACCTCAAGTCTTTTAACATTTCCATTTGCATTTGGCTGACACTCATCAATTTACCAAAAAGAGAAGGTATGTGTGATAACAAATCAAGTGCTGTGTGGCTCTGGGTACTTCCTGCTAGCTAACTCTATACTTTGTATGTACTACCTTTGAGTTCTAATTTTGAAATTGTTACCTTTTATATATTGAGGAATATTTATTTTAAAAATGAACCCAAACAGCAACTTTACTAAGTTACAAGGAAAAAAAAAGTTTTTTGTTTTTTTTTTTAAAAAGCAGAAATCAAAGGAATGGAATTTTTCTCCATTGCCTATTGTACTTTTTCTAAGTCTTTACAAAACAACATGAACAACAACAGCAAGACCATTGAAAGACACAAAGAATTAAGCACCCTATTGGGTAGACTGCTTATTTGATTCATAAATATTTTAGCATGTATTTCCAAGGGTTGATTTATTAGATTTGTTTCAAAGTAATATTGGAGTGGGGAAGTAGGTATAATATAGTGGAAATGAAATTGGTTCTGTATTAATAAATGAAGCTACATGAAAAGTTCATGGGGCCATATGCATGAAAGCAGGCAAAATATATAAACCTATTTGAGTGTGTTGTAAAGTAGGTCCTTGACTTCTTATTTAATTAGTCAGACAATGGCTTGATTATATTGGATACATTGATTATATTAAAACCGAGTCTCTTTTCTCTTTAGTTTGCATATGTAAGGTAGAATATATAGTATAATATATTTTCAGTAGTAGAATGATGAAGGGGAAAGAAGACATGGAAGGATGCAAGATAGTAACATAAACATTAGTCAACTTTTACGTGTTACATTTTTCTTAGCTGCAGGATTTTTTTTTAGATATTTTTATTGGAATAAGCTTGTTAACAGTTCAGGTTTTCTTTACATTTGCTGATTTATTTATTTAGTTTATTAATTGGAGAGAACTAGACTATAAACATACAGAAAAATTGGCAGCTATGTTGTCCTACTAAAACCTTATGCTGTTATTCGTTTTATATTGAATTTATGTTACATGGATACAAGCGTATAATTCATTTCCCATTGGTAAAAATGTATTATTAGGAACAAACTCCATTCTTAAATGAATATTTTGGCATTTGCTTTCCTTAATTTAATATTTAGTAGGTGTATTTCTTCTACCAATTTATTTTCCAGTTGCATTTTTAATCAGTCAGTAACCAATATTTTAAAAAGTCATTTATATTCTCTGCTTTTTAAAGACATGTTTAATTATTAACTTTGGTGATTCTATTGTCTTATGGACTTCATAACCCTTTTTCTCCCCTAATTATTTTCTTGACTACTTAGATTGATTGGATACTCTATTCCCTCTTTCCCTCTCCTAGTTTGAAATTTATTGACTTTATATCTCGAAGCTCAGTGCTCACCTTTATTTACGAACATGACTATTGATTAAGAGGGAGATTGATCTTAGACTTTGTATTGGCCGGGTGGAAGATAGAGATGAAAAGGATCTGATGCGTCTCCTCCTTCACCTTCCATGTTGTTGGTGCTGCGTGAGTTCCACAGCGTTTGCACTCTTGGTTCAATGCCTCTCACACGCTGCGTCCCTTGCTCTGCATCTTAGCTGTCTCTTATCAGCTGCAACTACAGCATCCAGTGCTGTGTGGCAGGCACCTCACGCTGATGCTACTTGACAAAGTCTTTCCTTCCGCTGTCCAGCTCTTGCGCATGGAGCTGGCGCAGAAGTGGCAGAGGTGAAGCAGAGAGGATCTGAAAGGTCTGAAGCGGAGCCCAGCAATGCTCCGTACAATGCACACCTTCTTCCTAGACGCTCAGCAGTGTGCTGAGCCACAGTTTGAGCTGTATTGTGGGGCAACTCCTTTCCTTTTTTTTTTTTAGATAAATTATGTTCCCTTTTTTTTTTTTTTTTTCCCGCGGAACCGGGGATTGAACTCGGGCCCTTGCACTTGCCGGGGAAGCAAGTACTTATTCCTGTACTTATTCCACTGAGCCATCTCCCCGGCCCTGTTTTTAGATAAATTATGTACAGAACAAATTTCGATTGACAGAAAAATTGCAGCAATATTTCACAGTATTCTCATGTCCTGAATCCAGTTTTCTCTGTTATTAATGTTTCACATTAGTCTGATACGTTTGTTGCAGTTAATGAACCAAAGCTTATAAATTATTGCCAATTAAAACCCACAATTCATTCACATTTCTTTGGTCTCCCCAATGTTTTTCTGTTGTGCTTCCAGAATCCCATTAATGATACCAGATTGTTGTTTTTCTCTCTCTTTAGGTTTCTCATAGCTGGGGCACTTCTTCAGAATTTCCTTATTTTTGATGACTTGGACAGTTCTGAAATGTGCCACTTAGATATTTTTTAGAATGCCTCTCAGATGAGACTTGTGTTATGTATGACTCATACTTGGACTAAGATTATAATTTGGGGGAAAATATGGCTGAGACAAAGTTTTAATTTTGGTACATTTTCTATGACATGCTTACTGTCAACATGATTCATTCCAGTCCAAGCTGCCTTTGATTATGTGGCTCAGATAGTGTTTTTCTGGCGTCTCCACCTTCAAGTTACTCTTTTTTCCTCTGAGCTTCTGTTCAAGAAAAAAAAAAATCTAACCTGCATGGCTACTTAGTGATTTTATCATAAAATCTACTACTCCAAGTTTACCCAGTCTAACAAAACATAATTTACAACCATCACCGACACGGTCCTAACTCTTTAAAGCAAGATAATAAAGCCCAGAAAGTTGTCTGCCAGTTTATTTAAGGGCGTAAGTAAGAAAAGGGGAAAGTAGAGTGGTCTGCCTGGGAGCGGAGTGCTCTTCTCTTATGCTACATAAGTAGTGGGAAAGCAGAAACTGCATACGTAGGGGACTTAATTTTACTAGTAAGTGAGAATTTCAAAGTTCTCCTTATAATCTTGGCTTGGCTTTTAAAGTGACGTCTTGGCTGAGTAGGATTTGTAGGGGCCCAATATACTGCAATTCAATTTTGAAATTCTCGGAGATCAATTATGAGCTCTGAAATGATACAAGAGCCTGGTTAGTTTCAGCTCCCTGTGGCAGGTCATCCTCATGAGTACACATGGTCCTAAGGTGTCCAGTGTTTCAGTCATTCCATGTGCCCTGGACATCTTTAATAAATCTGTATTACGTTGTACTGCAGATGACCCTTCTACTTTCAAGAATTATTTGTCATATTATGAAGAATTATAGAAATACAGGAATTCAATGCCCAGGTCTTTGTCTTCTGCCAGCCTCGTGGTAAGAATATAGGGGCTGCTGATAGAAAATTCTGCTTCAGCTACAAGCTTCCTGCTATAGACTCTAATGATACAGCTCCAAAGAAATAGGCCAAGAGGCTTGGTAAGCTAATAGCATTTGAAAAGATTATCATATCAATTGTGCCAGCACCATAAGCTGCATCGTACTAAATAATATGATTACAGATTCTCTTTTAGTTCAGATTCTAAAGGACTAAATAGGGATAGAGAAGACACATTTCCTCATAGTTCATCTTTATCATTTTCCTTTTGCTAGTCTCAGTGGTATTAATGTGATCACTAGCTCATGCCTGGATAGTATAGACCTACAAATTCATCTCACTCCTACATCTAACTATCCCACACTATCTTGGGTAAGTTTCAGAAGGCACTTCATTTATCAAGTAATTTTCTTTCTTAATTTTGTTGTGCCTTGCTCTGGAGATAGCAGAAATGACCATCTGGTTCCAGCTTGTTCGTGCTGCTCCTGCGTAAGTGGCTAACCCAGGCTGGCCTTGATATTTCCCAGGATGCCGTGGGCATTTGTGGCTTTGTCTTGGCTTGTATAGTCACCCAATCGATTCTAATATGCCACAGCCCAAGTCCTCCCCTGAAGCCCTCCTTCAAATGATTTTCTCTTTATTCTATAACAACAGAAAAGTAGCTTCTACTATCCGAAAGTCAATATTGCTAATAAACATGTCTATATTGGTCTCTCACCCATACTATGCCACACTAGTGAGAAAGGCGACGTGGAAGTTCACTGCTTGGGGAATACACAAGGAGCCGACATCTCTTCCCCAGTGCTCCTTGAGTACTGTGCATACACGTCTACAGAGGTCAGACCTACACACCAGCAGTTACTCGGAGGAGGACTCTTTGAGAGAACCACTTAATTATTTCTATTTAAAGCAGAATTGCAAGGATAATAATAAATTTTTCTGTTTAAAGTATAAAGCAAAATAAAATTATAACTACAATAAAGATTAGAGAGTTACAGTGGACCCTCAGACTTGGGCTATGATGGGAAATTTAATTTTGACTTGCACTCAAAGTCTTGAGTTATGACCTGGGTGCTACCACTGGTTCTTCCAGATGGTTTCAGATACAGATTTAACCCTTAAAGTGTTCTGGAAGGAACACTACAGCATCCTTTCCTATAAGGTGTCCACTGAGAAATGCCGGGCCGATGTCTCTCTAAGGACACTGACAGCTGCCTGGTATAGGGGAGAGACTTGGAAGGCCATGCAGTGGAACCTGGGCCTTCAGCTGGTAACATGAATTACAACCAGCCCTCAGCAAGCGCTGAGTTCCTTACTCAAGGGTCCACTATATCATGTTTTGGTTAAGAAACTTTACCTATACTTTCCCCTGTAGATAAATACAAAACACCTGTCTTTTATTACAAGTTCAAATTTTTAGCAACTTGAAAATAAATTTCTCTGCAGATACACATGGAATGTGTGGCGAGGACTGTGCTGAGTATTCAGGTCCTCCTTTTGGAATGGAAAACAGGCTCCCCAAGCTGCTGAGCTCTCTCTTGGCCCGAAGCCCAAAGCTATCAGCCTTCCTGATGGGCTCCACAGTGCCATGTTCCGTAGACTGGCTATAGTGGTGACTGCCTGTAATCCAGGGCTTGGGAGGCTGAGAAGTGGAGGATCACTATGAGTCCGATCTGTGTAGTGAGACCGACTATGTACTAAATACATAACAAAAAAAGGCTTGACCCCAGTCACACTTCTTTCCTGGGTGGCTTCTGTCCAGTGTTGGTTGGCCCAGGGATACAAACATGCCATTTGTGCTCATCCAGGTCTTGCAAGTGCTGAAGAATAATCTCAACTCCCTGTGGGTGAGCAGAGAGATTGCACCCAGGCTTGCCTTCTCCCTCGGCCCAGCCCCACTTGCCTTCCTCTCCCTTGGGATCCAAGGCCCCTGCAATAAGCCCCCTGCCTGCTAATTTCCACCTAAGAGGCTGCCTGCTGCAGGTAGGGTTCCCAGAAAGCAGAAGAACAAAGCGGCACAATGAGCTCTGTGATTTCTCCCTCTTGCTTGAGTAATCACCTTCATGTACACATAGAAATTCTTTCAACTCACAGAGTAGGACACAGGGAGAGAAAAGGAAGTAGAACCCACACTTGATCACTGGAGAAATCCAGACCAAGGCCTACAAGGTGCCAGCAGGACTTTAGTGCCTTCTATGTGTCTGGTGACATAGCTGGAGCATCCGTGTCCTCTCCTCTGTCTCATCTTAACCTAGCCATTTGTAAAGTGACTAGATTCTTTTATAGAAAGCTTCTTTGTCACAGGTATGCCTGCTTAAAGGAAGTCTGAGTGGCAGAGTAAAATAGGTCAGTCGTGCTCCCGGAAATTGATCGCAGAAGTGGGATGTGAGCTTAGAGGCAAGGGCTGTGTAGCAATGTTTGAGAGCAGGTGCACAGAGAGGGGCCCAGAGTCCAGACGGGGTTAAGTGCATTCCGTACTTCCCTAACTGCACCGTTGTGGGTGGTAAAGTGGAGAACTGATCTTTTGTACTTTTATACGGTTGAATGGCTGAATTTGTTCAAAGCTCTTTAAAAGGTCCCAGCAGGGATGTGCAAAGCAGAAGGAAAGGGACGGAGAAAACAGAGCCCGACTAGTCCATTCATCCCAAACAAGCCCTCAGCACCTCTTGGAAGACAGCTCGGGTTTAGGAAATTAACTCCTTTGCCCCTCACAAAATTTCATTTAAGGGGCCAGAGATGAAAAGGAAAAAAGCTCATGTTAGTCATGGGAAGCCAAGAAAAAGAATATTTTCCAGTGATTTTATGGAAGTTGTTGGTGTGAGCATGGGGACTGAGGTGGCCACCATCTTGCCATGGCTGATGAACCCCAAGGGCTACTGGGGGGAAGGGAAGCTCAGGCAGCCAAGTCCAGGCCAGCGATGCTTTCTGCTAGAGATGGGCATTTGGAAGGAGACAGCTGTGATGTCACCAAAAGGGTCAACAACATTGGATCAGGACAGCTACTCACCCCTCTTAAATAGCGAGGGCCGCGCAGGGGCAGACAGCTCACGCCTGCACTCCCTCCAGGCCTCAGTGCCTTGGGAATCACCAGTCTATAGCACAAAAGAATATTGGAAAGATTTAGAAGGAATATGTCAGGGCCTCCCACTATTCCATCCTGGAAGATCAAGATCACTTATTAATTATGCAGACTTAGAATTTTCAAGGTTCTTGTCCTGTGCCTCCCTCCACCTTCGAGCTAAATTCTTTGTTATAAGAAATATAATTGACACTTGGTTTATTATTTCTCATTGATTCAGATTTAGCAGCAAATGCTAGTGAGATCCAATGAAGGTAAAAGCATAAGAGAACCAGCACTTTCCTAAGAGACTGTACTAGTTTGACTTTAAGGCTCCTGGGGCCTTAAGTCACAAGTCACAAGTTAATGAAGGTCTTCCCAGGGAGGCCAGGAAAGACTCTCAGCTAACCTGCATCCTTGCTCTGTGGTACCACAGTGCTCCGTGGATCCACATCCCTCTTTCCCCTAATATGTAATTTGCACTCAAAGCCATTAGGTCAGGGACTGCATACCTGTCTAGTCCAGAATGTGGGTGGTACACACTTTATTCCATTTTAAATATGAAAGATTTTCTGATGGTTTTCATTCAAGATTATACTTCTGAGGGCAAGTGAATTCAGTGGAACAGTAAGAAAGGAGGTGGAGGTGGTTTGGCCATAGTAAGGACAAGAGGAAATAGAACTGTAAGTTGATAAAATGAGGAGAGTGAGGATGGCAGTCGTGGCCATTCTTGAGGCCTTGCAAGTTGCAGACCGGGTGACAGATGGGAGAGCTCACAGCAAGCTACAGACAGGCTTAGCTCCAGTACCAAGACAGAGCCACACCAGAAGGGCATGAGTCTTAAGCTAGGAGTGAGGAATTCCAGCCTGTAGAATGGTTTTTCTCTTGAAAGGCCTTGAGTGGGAAGCCACACTGCCAAAAGTGGCTCCCCTCCTGCTACCACCTTCCTGGCTTCTTTCTGCATGTCCTTTTTCTATGCTAGATCAGGCTGCTTTCCCCACTTCGCTTTCTTTTACCTACAACCCTTTCCTCCATCTTGCTATAAACTGCCCCCTCCTTTCTCTTCAGACACTTACAAGGTTCTCTTCCACGAGGTGAGGAAGGTTGGAAGATAGTCTTATTCTCAGGTTCCTAATCTTTACATTGCCAGCCATTGTATAGGACTGCTCATCTCTGGCTCCTGTCCTTCGGATGTACTACATTGGCACACATGCCCTGTCCCTTGCATCCGTGTTTCAGACAGCTACCGTCTCCTCTGTGGCCATTTACTGCTCACATGTGCCATAGTGGGTAGTTAAGAACCAGGCTCTCAAGAATCCTTGGTCCAACAACAAAGCCTCTCAATATTCTTGTCTCTATGATGTCTCACACGGACTTTTATAGCTGGCTTCATGGCTTATAGATAGGCATGAAACACATCAGCTTTTCTATGCAGTTCCATCCAGGATGGATGTGGTCCACTAGAGGATCTGGTATGGATCTGGCTGCTGAAAAGACAATCCACTGGTATGAATTTGTATTCCCGCAAGAGAAGCAGGGTCGGAGCTGTGGCTGGCTCCCACTGTGTGATGGCATTGGGAAATGGATGTGTCAGGGGGAGAGTTCATCTCACTTCAGAACCTGTTACCAAAAATATCTAGCATCTGCTACAGAACCAAGTCATGCAGACTCTGCAAGTCCAAATCTGTGGGCCTTATAGTTGGCCAGCACACTTTGTAAGGGGCACTGATGGGGTCTGTTGCGTATGGACACTGATCTCTCCAGGGTCCTCTGAGATTACTGCCTTAGACATGCATTGTTCATGTAGATGGCCTTTGAATCTGTGAGTGGAAGGAGCACTGTGTCACCCTGGCCTTTTGGACCAGTGCTGGTGGTTTTGGATAAGCAGTATTTTCCCTCTCCAAGCTAGCATCGTAAATAAAACATGGTTCATCTGCCCAATGCCAGCCTCTCTCATTCGGTCGGGTTAGACAAATCAAGAACGGTGCGTCTGCTCTAGCTATGGCCGTCCTGAAGCAGAACCAGGCTCTGGTCTGCCCATCCGGCCTCTCAGTGAGCCTGCGGGCATCCAGCGCTCTAGTGAGCTGAATTTTCAGTGAGCTCTGCCTTATTTGATGTCTGTGTATTAAAACCACACTCTATGCATTTCAGTGTCACATTACAGCCTGCTGCCAGGACGTTACTACACTTAATAAATGCCCTCGAAGGTGGCTTAGAATGCAGAAATTCCTCAGTCACTGGACAGCCTGCTGCACCAAAATCCTCACAGACTTTGCAACCAAGCCAGGTCCAGGGCTTTTAAACCATGTTTCTGAGCTATAACCTACATGCAGAAATCTGTCCATTTCAATTATGTCCCACCTGCAGGGGCAGCAGAACACTAACTCCAGAGTTGCCTCTGGTTTGACCACCATCCTCACTGTTACTTACTATTGTGTAGGTGTTAAGAACACTTAACACCATTCCTCAGGTGATGGGCATCTTGGTTGTTTCCAAGATTTGGGGATTTGACTGACCTTATCAGATGCAAAAGTTTGCCAGGGATATAGCTCAGTGGTGTAAGCGCCTGCCGGCCAAGTGCAAGGTCCTGAGTTCAATCCCTGGTACTGCCAAAAACCAAAACCAAAACCAAAACCCAAGCAAAACAAATACAAAGTTACATTTCTTGTTATATAGGTCTTGCTTTTTGTCAGTCTTAACCATCCAACAGAAAAGTATGAAAATGAAGTATAAAAAGTAAAGCCATAGTAATACGATGAGCTGTAAAATGCTCAAATCAACAACTTTGGACATTGACAGTCTTATGGAAAACCCACTACCATTATGGACTATTGGACTGTATTGGGATATTTTGCTGAATTCATGCACCTACAGTACTTAAATGACAATGAAATGCCCTTGTCTGACAAAACTAACCAGAGAAGGGGGATACAAATGAACGAACATTTTATATCTGTATACTCAAAATAGTTAGGCTAGATATACAGCTCCATTCTCTTAATTTAATGAATAGAGAGGTTTTTTCTAGTAGTGTTTGAGACAGGATATCAGGTCTGCATCTTGTACAATGAATAACCACTAAGACAACAATATGCAATGTGTTAATTATTGAAAATGTGCTAGTAATTGGTTATGAAACTGTATCATTGCTACTTGTTTCTCAATAAAAATATTTTAAAAAAGAACACTTACCGCAGGATTTACCGTTAGGGAGCTTCAACTATACAATTCTGTGGTGTTGCTGTGGGTGCTGTTCTGCATAATTAGTCTCCAGAATTTGCTTCTCTTGCACAACTGCAATTTCCTTTTACAGAAGATCTACCCTCCTGTTTCTTGTTCTCTTTGACTTTGCTCTTCAATTTTTTTGTGCTTTGGTCTCTCTTGTAAGAGAAATCATGCACTGTTTAAAATTGTGTGTCTGATTTACTTAAAATTAGAGTGTCAAAAAGCATTCATTCTCCTACAAATAACTCAGTTTTGTCCTTCTTTATCAGACAGTAGTACTCCATTGTGTGTGAACTTTACATTTTTTTAACCCATTTTTCTATTGATGGACATATAGGCCACTTTCCAAGATTTAACTGTCATGGGGTGTCAGCCAGATAGTTCAGTGGATTAAAGCACCTGCTTAGGCAGACACAAGGAATGGGTTTCAATTCCTGGAATGCTGTGCTGGCCCTGTCCCTGAGGGGAGCTGGGTGCCTGTAATCCCAACACTTGGGAGGCTGAAAACAGGAGGATCACTATGAGTCCAATCTGTGTAGTGAGACCCTGTAAATCCTGTACTAAAATATGTAAAAAAGAATTAGCTGTTATGACTAGTGCTGTTATAAATATGGATGTATCACTGTAATATCTTAAAATCTATATTTCTATGATTATCAGTTGTAATGTCTGCATTTTCATTTACTGTTTTATTTAAATTCTTTTTTTTCTTAATTAAGCTAAGGGGTTGTTAAATATGGTTAACTTTTTAAAAACTGAGTCATCCTTTGATTATTTCTATCATTTCTCTGATACCTATTTAATTTAAGCCTATATTAGTCTTTGTTATTTCCTTCTTTCTGATATTTTTGGGCTGAGTATTTTAATTTCCCTGAAGTATGTCTATTTTGGCTACTTTTCTCATTTCTCAGACAAAATGCTCAATGCCCAAAGTAAAAGGAGGAAAGGTTTATTTACCTTGCAGTTTGTAGAGCTTCCAGCCTATAATCCACTGGCTCCAAGGTAGGATTATGTTGTAGTCAAGGTTTGCAAGAGAATAGATTTAATTAAGTTGAATGCAGGTGAGTGCGAGAGGTCTGTCCATGCTCTGGAGACCCGAGGAATCCAGCTGAGGGCCTGGATGCCATGGCACTGTCCTGCAGAAGAACAGCTGAAGATCTAGAGCCCGGGGCTGTGTCTTCCACTAGTCCAACTGGAGGCCTAGAGACCACGCCAACATCTCATGCTGGTCTGTATCAAGGATCTGTGCTGGGAGGGCCTCAAGGCCAGTGGAGCTAGAAAGAGCTGGCCTCATCTGCGCCTGCTGCTTGAAGGACCTGTGTCATCAGGCTGAGGGATCTGCACCAGGCTCCACCAAAGTGAACCGCAGCCATCCTCCACTCCAGTGAGGATCCAAGCTTCTCTAGTGAGGAGAACAGCTGAGTTCACATTGGGAAAACCAACGTGGGTTGGGGAGATGGCTTGGCAGCATAAGCGCCTGCAGCAAGCACAAGGTCCTGAGTTCAATCCCCAGTAGTGCATGCCGTGTCAGCCCTGTAACTGGGCGTGGTGGCACACAACTGTAATCCCAGCACAGAGAAGACTGAGACAGGAGGATCACTATGAGTCTGAGCTGTGTAGCAAGATCCTGTCTTAATAATTAAAAAAAATAAGCAAAAGAAAACCAACATGATAAGCCTCCCCAGGAGACATGCCAGCACACCATCTTCTCCTCTAGGTCTGCTTTTATGCTGCTGGTAACAATCTTCAGATGGGCCTTCCACACCCAGCACCATGCTGATGCAGTTCAGCTGGGTGCTACAAGTTGATTATTAGTTACTCCACCATAGGTGGCATCGCAGAGGAGCACAGTTCATGGCAGGTAGAAGGTAGCAAAGCAACAGGGGTGACCACAGGTCTTCTGTCCCTTGCATTTTACCCAGGGTACTTAGGGCAGGTGGCATTCACTCCCTTACTGCTAGTACCTTGATCCTAGCATTGCACCATGGATCAGTCCCAGCATCACACAGTCTAGATCCAGCCACCTCTGAAAAAGCCCCACCCATGACCACATAAGATTTTGGGAAACGTCTAGGCATAAGTTATAGCAATGTCAAGACTTGTTTATTTAAAATATTTCTTTTTAAAAAATATAGAAGTATATTTAAATATAATTTCCTCTTAAAAGTGCTTTTATTGTATTCTATACACTCTAGTATGTTGTGTACTCATTTTCTTTTGTTGTAAAACACTGTTTAGAGTTTCCTTGACCAATTGTTTCTTAATTTCCATATAGTTATGAGTTTCCTAATTATTTTCCTGTTGTTGATACCTAGTTTCATATCATTATAGGTAAAATCAGTGTTGGTGTGATTTTACAAATCTTCTGAAATTTGGTTGAGATTGTTTTTATGGTCAAACACAGGATGCATCTTGGAGGATGTCATGTGTTCATTTGCAAAGAATGTGTGTGCCGGCGTGTTACTGGGGACCACAGGTTTAAGCCTGGTGCTTAGCTCTTAAAGCATGAGCCTTGCCCGAGGGCATCATTGTGCTGAGCTGGGCTTGGAGACTGGTCTGTAGGGCCTTGCCTGGTACTAGGATCAGTCTGCTGCTGAGGTGCTTGCACAGGTTCTGATCTTGGTCTCTTCATCATTCTCAAATCTTCCACAATAAATAGTAGAATCAAGTTTTAGATACTTCACTTAAAAAGTAGAAATGCCATCTGGGTGTGTGGTGGTGGTGTGTACAGGTGGCCTGTAATACCAGCATTCAGGAAGCTGAAGCAGAAAGATTGCCAAAATTTGAGACCAGCCTGGGTTACATAGTGAGTTGAAAGCCAACTGGAAGCATGTATAATAAGAGACTGTTTCAGAAAACAAAACTGAAATGTAGAAATGCTAAATATGGGGATACCAACCAAGCAGAGATTATCATATATTATTAATAGTGATAGGTAAGTGAGTCTCCCCACTACTTATTTGGTGAATCTCAACTCAGTGTGTCATGCAAACAGCCTAGAAAGAACCATCAACCAGCCAGGTTGTTAGCCAACCCAAACTTTGTACAGAAGCATACATGGTGTGGCTTTCTCAAGGGAGTGGCTACCTCTAGTTGCCATACCAAACTATCACAGTTGATAGGATTGAACCAACTCAGATAAACACCTTTGTGTTTTATACCTTTCCTATTTAAATTGGGAATAGTGCTGAAAGAAAACCAAAGTGAGGATATGTATTTTGAAGCAGTAGAAGCTTCTTTCCTACAAAGGAGTTAGTATCTACTACTTCTATGTGTACCTTGCCTCCCTCATATGTTACTTTTTATTGGGAGGGGAAAAATCCAATCAGGTAGTCTATGGCTCAGACTCTCTGCGCATGACAAATTGGACCAGTTGAATTCCAGAAGTCCTGCTATTACCAGAACTTGATGTGTAGCAATAAAAATAATTCCAGACTGCCTGGCAATGGAATTAGATGGCTGTGTTCATTTTCTTTTTCTGTCAGCTTCCACGCCTATTACTGTAATGGAAAATGTACTCTCCCACACCACTACGCTTCAGTTTCTTGGTTGCCCACGTAATAGCTCCCGTTCCAGTTCCAGTTGCTTCTGGTCTCTGAGAAATGGCTGGTCACTGTGATGCACAGCTGGTCACTATGATGTGCACTGTATAAGCCAGTCCCCAGTGGATAAGCCATTCTGCTTGTCCCACTTGCTTTTCTCATGTAATCTCTTAACCACAACAGATCAGGGCCTGGTATTCTGGGAATGATCTCTACCAGCACCTGTTAACATAAAATAAATCTGCCTCCAAATCCTGGATATTGTTTCTGTTTGCCATTGAATTACTACTATGCTGTAGAGAGGTGTTTCGGGCAGAAGTAGAAGACGTTTTAGCATGTCAGGAAGCAGCATTCTGACACAGTCTGTCATGGTAGGTGTTGGTGAATGGAGTGTCTTCATGATGAGCTATTCATCTTGCAAGAACAGCACTTGAATGAGGTCCTCACCCTCAAACCCAATGTGTGGCTTTACTAGAGCTAAGAAAAGTTTCCTCAGATATGTCATTGATGACTACTTCTAGGATTTCTGCTATGTTTAATATTTAACAAATTTATTAACATATAGTTATACAATGAACAAACCTTGCACATGTGAATATACAAATTAGTAAGCTTAACAAACATATATATCTGTAAAATTATTGCTACCATGAAGACAATGAACATATGGATCTTCATCAAAGGCTGCCTTATTCCACTTTCCAGTTCCTCTCTCTGATTAATTTGTGTTTTGTCATTATATGTTAGTTTTATTTCCTGGAATGAAATTATAATGTGTGTTCTTTTTTAAAAATGTGACTTATATTACTTGCATAATTATATTAAATTTGTCTATGTTGTTATACTGATTCATTCCTTCATATTGCTAAATAGTAGTCACTATATTAATGTAGCATAATTTGTTTATCCATTCATCTGTTGATGGCTATTTGAGTTCTTTCTAGATTGGGCTATTATAAATACACATGCAGACATAAACATTCATGTACACATCTTTGTGTGGAAATGTGCTGTTATTTACTTTAGGATGACTATCTGGGTATGGAATGCCTGGATCATGTGGAGAATGTATGTTTAACTATTTAACCAAACTGCCAAACTCTTGACCAAAGGCTATAAATGTTACTTCCCATATGCAATTGAAAGTTGCTCTGTGTCCAGCGCAGTCTGAGCCTGGTTGCCAGGGCAAGAGGAAGCTGCAGCAACATCCCTTCTTGAGCTTGGCTGAGAACATACCTGGTCCGTGCTGGAAGGCTGAGCAAGAGGGGCAATCATCCATTGTGGCTTAATTGACTGCAGATAATCTGGATCATAAGTGAAGGGATAAATGGCCATTTGATGGTCTGTAATCAAGCCTTTGGTTGCTACCAGCCCCATTCTACACCAGGAATTAGTTTTTGAAGGCATATAATTCTCAACTTCAGATGACATTGCTGTACTCTGGAACCCCAGGGGTTGTCCACAGATTCCGTTATGCATGACTTCCTCCCATGAAGTCTGCTGAATTCTCCTACCAAGGAGGAAAATCTATTTTGCCTCAGTCTAGAGCTGCAAAAGCATGCATTTCTGATGCACACCCCACAGGAAACAGGCAGCCCTCTGTACCTCCTTTCTCAGAGCCAGAGGCAAAGTTGAGGTGAGGATGTGCTGCCCTCAGAAAAGAAAGGAACTGGCTCCGCTGTGTGTTCCCTAAAGGTGCATGCAAAACCTCATGATTTAAATTCTACTTCAGAGCAATCCTGGCACATTCTGACCATGAAATCCCTAGATATTTCTTTAGATTAACAAATTCTGAATCTCAAAAGTATTTTTCTGTGACAGGGCCTGTGTGAAACTCTGTGGCAGAACTCCCTGCAGAGAGGCTAGAGGCAAGACCCACCCAGCTGATCCAGGAGCAGAACATCCTGCCAGAGTAGCACAGCAGATTCACCTTCAAGGGTGCAGCAGAAAGAAGTGGAGCACAGAAACCAGACCCAAGCTACACCCACCTGGATGAGTTTGAACTTGGTAGATCTGGACCTGGTGCTAAACTAATAACTCTACCAAAGCTCTACACCAAAGGTCAGAAGACAGTGCTATACAAAATGTCAAAATGCATCCTCAGGCCCTGAGCCCACCCAGAACAAATGCAGAAGACAATAGCATACAAGAAATTGGAAATCACATACCTGAAATCTCTGAAATAATAGTGTCTGAAGTAAAGAAACAACTGCAGAGAGGTATAGAGGCAATCAGATCATAAATAATCTCTGAAGTAAAAAATGAAATTGTAACTATAATGAAAGAAGCACTAAGTGCTTCTAAAGAAGACAATGATAAAAATAGAGGTGAATAGAAAAATGATGGAATCTTTGAATGAGCAATATAGGAAAGAAATAGGATGCATGAAGCAGATCCATAGAGATACACAGGAAATTAAAACCTCAATCACAAGCTGGCAAAACCATTTGAATGAAAATGAAAACAGACTTTCAGACCTCGAAAACACCATTGTAGCTAGTGAAAAGGTAAGAAAAATCTCTTAAAAACAACTAGAATGCACAAAAAAATAATCCAACATATGCAAGACCATGCAAAGATGAATAATGTCAGACTAATAGGCATCAATGAGAAAGAAGGAATCAATACAAATGATATAAAAAGAATATGGGCAGAAGTAATGGCAGAAAACTTCCCAAATATGGGGAAACAACCTGACATTCAAGTAACTGAAACATACAGAATTCCAAATAACATCAACCTAATTAAAAACACACCCAGACATACAATAATCAAGATCCCAGAAATTCAGCGTAGGAGCAGTATACTAAAAGCCACTAGAGAAAAGAAACAGATCACATTTAAAGGAAAACCCATTAGAAT
>NDGM011212480.1:544-14859 GCA_002564305.1 Octomys mimax | reverse complement strand
CTTCCCTGGCAAGCGCAAGGGCCTGAGTTCAATCCCTGGTTCTGGAAAAAAAAAAAAAAATTAAAATGAACAAGCTATATAACTATCTTTAAAATCTGATATACCATGTTTAGAAAGATAAGCTTTCACAATGCACAAAGGGTACCATACCTCAGAATAAATTATGTTGTGGGTTAAAGGTTGATAATTGCCAGTCCGTGTTTTCAGGTTTACATTAAGCACATACACCCCACTGAATTGTCAAAAAGGGAGAGTTTTAATAGTTCATCTATAGTTACATAGTTTTTTATAAGATACAAATAAACATCAGTGGAAAAAATTACCTGAAGAGCCATTCCACTTCCTGCAAGGTAAAATCATCTCAAATTGAATTTCCCAGTTTCACTGGATTTTTAAGAATTTTCTTCTTGGGCTGGCCAAATAGCTCAGAGGATTAAACAGCCGGCAAGCAGGCCCAGGGGCTGGAGTTGGATCCCTGGGCCTGCCTGCCATGCTGGCCTCACCCATGAGTTGCCCTGAGAGAGACATTGAGACTGGGCGTGGCGGCACATACCTGTAATCTCAGCACTTAGGAGGCTGTAAACAGGAGAATCACTACAAGTATGATCTAGTAGTGAGACCCTGAAAATCCTGTAGACCCTACTTTAAAATACAATAAATAAATAAATAAATAAATAAATAAATAAAATAACTTTCTTCTTAATCCTACAGGACAAAGATCATAACAGATATTTAATTTAGCAGGTCTAAATTCAAATAAATATTCTACATTCAGAGCTGTGCTGTAGATGCTTTATTTATATTGTCTTCTTATTTTTTCTCTATGTGAAAGAGAAAGAAAGACCCCTATTTCTCCCTCCGATTCTTGACAGTGTAACTCATTGTATTAAATCTCCTGCTCAGCTTTAGAGCTTTGTCTTATTATTAATTGGAAAATATTTACAAAAACAAATATAAACAGACAATAAAAACATATAAGATTTTACACTGATAGATTTTAGAGATTCTGGTAGACAAGCTAGAGATATTTTGGTGTTATTGCCTTTGGACAGTGGCTTTAGTTTTTTAAAAAAGAGTGTCATTATAATCCTATTCATTTGTAGTTACTACATAGCCATTACACTTAAAAACATTTGTTTCTCTGCCATCAAAAAAGACAAGATAATTCACTTAGAGACAAGGTAATTAATTGTATTAATTTTAACTCTTAATTTTTAGTTGAATTAAGTTAAGACCATTAATCGACTATTTGGAACAAATATTTCTTGTGTTTTAAAGCTAAAACAATTCTATTTCTCTGTATGTTTCTTTTTTTCTCTTTATTTGGTTTTTAGAAAAAAATATTCAAAAATTGTTGCAGCTTTCATAACATACGCCTAAAGAGGTAATAGTATTTTCATAGTGTTAGGAGTAGGGTGACATAAATGGCATATGATTGTCAAAGTGAGTTATGGCTCCACAGAATGTACAAGATTATTAAATTCTATGTATATTAGAACTAATTTGCTTGAAAAGATTATTTAGATTATCTGCAGAAAATGTGGTCATTAAAAACTGGCCTATATCTATTTCTTTTAATGACTTCTGGTTATGAAGATGAATAACATGCTTTCATCTTGGGAATCTACAAGGGCAGCTCCTATGTGTTTTGATACATCACAGGTTTCCTGGAGTGACAGCAATGAGAGAAAAGAAAGACTGTATGACAATATGCATTTTTACTCTGTGTAATTTCTCACTAGTTTTATCTATGTCACCTGAGAATGCCCTAAGGCGATTCTAAACACACCTCCTCCTTGGTGCGCCACCAGCCAAGTCACGGTGAAGTTTGATCAGATCCAACCTAACGCATTGGTCATGTTTGGCAAAATTATTTGTGTATCCTTTAGTAACTCAGCCTCTGCCAATCTTTCTAGCGTCTTTGAAATTAATGAGAAATCTAACAGTCAAAAAATGAGTTTCTAATAAAAAATGGAATTAATGATCTCTATCTCAAGAGCTCTTTTGAACATTTGAGACTTTTGAGTAAAATGAACTCTAGAAGGAATTTGCTGAGGATTTTAAAACATATGAAATAAGCCAGAAAATTTATGAATGTCTCTGTTTTCTTATGTAGATCTCCTGTCTCTGTTTTTTTAGGAATTATACTTTTTAGGTGTTAACTTTCACCCACCTTTTATTTGTATTTGTTTATTTAGCTAGTTAGTTATTTGGTACAGGGTCTTGCTACACAGCTTGTACTCTAGTGATCCTCCTGTCTCAGCCTCCCCTGCTCTGGGATTACAGGCATGTGCCACCATGCCTGATTTCGGTGGCTGGCTAAGTGTGGGGCCAGCACAGACTCTGGTACGTCACATTTTCCAGGCAGGCACTTAGACCACTAAGCTATTTCTCCGGCCCTCATTCACCTTTTAAAGGTGTTTTCTGTTCAAGATTTTTCTCCTCGAAGAAAAAGTTCCGCCTCCAACAAAAACCTACTCAGTGGTTGCCTATAAGTGGTAAGAAATATGTTCAAACTAAAATGGTATTCAATCCTCAAAAATGTAAAACAAAAATTATATTCAACCTGGTTATTCTTTTCTAAATGTCTTTTCCAAAGAGTTAAACATATCATTACAGTGAAAGTTGTATAGTTATATATCTAGTAGAGTAATTCAAGTTGATAAGTCTGGGAAGAAAACTATATATCCATCAAAAGATAAATGATAAGGAATGTGTGTCATATACAATTGGAGCCTTTGTGTGCAATGAAGTATTTCTCATCCATAAGGAAAGACAAGTTTGGGTCATTATAGGAAAAAGAATGCATGTCAGGACCTTAGTGTTAAGTGGAATAAATCAGACACCTAAGTTCAAATATTGTATGGTTCATTATATAAAATACACCCCATATGTAAAATATCACACAATTTAAGAAATGGATAAAAGGGGTGTGGTCCTGGGGAGATGGCTCAGTGGAATAAGGGCTTCCCTGGAAAACGCAAGGGCTTGAGTTCAATCCCTGGTTCCGAAAAAAAAAAAAAAATGGAAATAGAGAGCTAGATCTTCTGAAAAAGTGAAGGATACTAAGAAGTGGAGATATTGGGAAGCATGAGAAGGAAAGGACAACACTGAAGATGAATTAAATGTATGACCAACAGGTAAGGAGTTGTATAATTACAGATTAGAAGCATGTACTATAATGACCTGATAATAAAATAAAATGCTGTTGATTGGAAAGCTATCTACTAAGAAATACTTACATTAATGTCATCATTAAAATCTTACATTCATGAAATAGTAATGTAAAAAAACAAAAGGTAAGATAGAGAACTGGTGTGGTAGAGGAGTTTTTAAAAGGAATTTCACTGGAACAGAAGCTCTAGAAGACAGATATTTTCATTTGTTCGATTTTCTTTGAAGATCTCCTTCCAGGCATACGTATACCTAAAATTTCAATGGAGAAAGAGGTTTTTTTTCAAAACACAGATGACACTTGTTAGAGCAAATGAAGATGAGGTCATTTCTTACTAAACACTGAATTGTTGTTTGGGGAAATTTTCTTGAGCTTCATAATTATCTTCCATAATAATCCTCTCAAATATTAGTGTTTCCATGTGGGAACATTGAATATTAATGTCCCAAAGTTATGGGAAAAAAGGGAGTGGCAAAAAGAAGGCAGCATTGACTTAAGAGGGAGAATTACTTATAGTTATGTTATATAATCTTAAAGTCATTCTAAATGTGAGCTAGAAAAAAAAATCAAAATCCTTTATAGCAACTCTGCAGAAATCACATGGTCCATACAAAAGGAAACATGCTATATAAACTTTGGTAATTACCTGAAATGGATCTAGTGTTAGTTGGTTTTTTTCCTGTTTTTGTTTTCTGTACACCAGGGATCAAACTCAGGACCTTATGCTTGCCAGGCAGGCGCTTGTGCCACTGAGCTATCTCCTCAGCCCATGTTTTGGTGTTGAACTTTAAACTATTCATGGTACCATACACCTTTCTGTCTTAACCACAGGAAGCTTGTAAAACTAGTGATTTTACTTCATAATTGAGAAAGGGGGCCTTTGTTTTGTTTTTTTTAAATACAGAATAATTATGCTCTATTGAAAGCAGTGGCTATAAAAAGGTGGCTCGTGACTGCCAAATACACAAACAAGAATGTAAACTTTAAATGAAAGCGTTTTTCTTTAAGAAAAGCTAGAAAAGTAAATTTAAATAGAAATTTGCCTTTGTAATCTATTATACTTGAGAAATTAAATGCAAAGTGTCACTGGATTTGTGCACATTTTATTTACAAATGGAGATGTTGAAAGCAAACAGTATATTTAACACAATGCAAACATCTATTTTTAAAATTGTAAAGCTTGATAGCTCCTGTCAAAACTAGAGGACATAATGGGAAGCTGTTTTATGTCCAAAGTATAGCTATATTTGATCAATTAGGATTTATATATATGGAAATCAGTTTCCTTTACTAAGAAAAATGTGCATGAATTTTTATAATAGAATCTGTCAGCTGTCCTAAGTGCCGGCCATTTCACTTAGATTGTTGAGAGTAGTATGGGGAAATTTTCCTGTCAACATACATTGTGATAGGGTAGGATTGGAAAACTATTACTAATGTCATGGGTAATAATTAAAAAGAGTTCTCGATTTAATCCCTTCTAGCATTATTGAAAGAACAACCAAAGTGACATAGTGTCTTAACCCACAGGCAGATTTATTAGGGTGAAAATTTCACTTGCTTTGTATTTAATTAGCTAGGTCTGTGGAGGCTGCCTGGAAGCAGGAAAATCTTTCACTCTGACTCAGAACATTGAACAATGAACCATATGTCAAGTGAACAAAAAGAGGTAAGGACATTCTACTAAATTAGCTACTAAGGAGAACGTTTGGCTAGCAGATTATCTGTAGAGTAAGAAAGTGTTTGTACATCTTTTCATCTAACTAGAATCTTCTGCTTGCCTGTTTTTGCTTGGGATATTGAATGGAATATTTTCTATTATTGTAAAAATCTTCATATAAATTACTATAAATCATAATTATGAAAAATTAAATACACCTAATTGTGTGCACTAATCTATACTTTTACTTCAAATAGCACCAGAAGCTATACTTTAATATCATATATCAAATATTTTTATATAAAATTTAACCTAGGAAGTAGAAAAATCAAACCTATCCATATTTTTCCTCATCTCATCAAACAAATTTTACTTATCTTACAACAACCAGAGGTCAGAAGGCTTTGCTTACTACATTAGAAATAATTATTTCTAAAAAGTTAAATGATGATTTATGGTAATATGCTTGCCTGCTATATTGAAAAGTAGATTTCATGATACACTGTTAAACATATTATTATAAGAGAAACTTAGGAATCTCAGTATATGATGGAGAAAATTTCTTGATGTTTACCACAGATAAAATGTTGAGAAACAAAAAATAGATTAACATTGAAAGAAGAGCTTTTTACAATAGCAGTAAAACTCCAAAAATGACAAAATAAGCCTAACCGAAATACATTGTCAGGCACTGATGTAATTCCAGAAAGCACAACGAAGTGGGCAGGCCCAGTACCTGCTCACTTGAAATATCAGTGTTTTATTCAGGAAATTGGCAAGTGCTGGCTTCATGGTTTTCCATGGAAGAAAGCATACATACCTAGCACCTCCTTCAGGAACAACGTAGACAACATATAGGACCATGTGTCAGGACCATGTATGAGGAAGTTATGATTAAGAAAGTATTATCAAATTCAACTAAAGATATATTATAGCACTGAAAGAAAACAAGAAAAGCATTAAATCCAATTTATGCAATTCATAAAATCAATGCCATGTGCATTACAGTTATTTATACAGAACAATAAAGTTTCTAAAGAATGTGCTATTGGCAAGCTTTATAGTTTGGTGATTAAAAAAAGAACTTTAAATAGATGAATAAAATCAAAGAACCCTAAAGGAATATATATATATATATATATATATATATATATATATATATTGCTCTTTATTTATGTCTACTGATTTTTGAAACAGTAACATCCTTAGGGATTCTAAACATAAGCCAAAATGGAAATTTTGAGCAACATATACCATTATCAGGATCATGATAATGAAGTCTAAAATATGACACCAATAAATGACTACTTCCATCACTATGTTTATAAAGACAGAAAATAATATGCAGGCCAGAATATGAAATAGCTGTAAATCTGGTACTCTAACAGTGCAAGACTGAAAACTAAAGCTAAACTTAATACAGAGACTGATCTTGTAAGGGATTGTTTCTCTTCTTTATATGTGCTAACGTAAGTCTATGCACACATAACAAAAATATGCCAAGAATTTTCAAAGCAGACACATCTGTACCAACCTCAAATCTCCATTAGCAGTAGAAGGCATAGATGTTGCTTCTATAACTATGTAATGGATACTACACAATAACAAAAATAATAAAACACCCCATCTGTAATGGACCTCTTACACAAAAATCTTTTTGATTAAAATAAGCTAAGCAGATATAAATATACTCTTAACACATACAGAATTTATGTAATGGACAAAATTAGACTAATTGGACAGAAAATTAATGTCTATGAGATTGAAGGAATGCTTGTACTTTTGGAAATAGAAGCAGGCACTGACTGAAAGTGGCTATCAACTGAATTATTTCACCTTCTCTGGGCATATTTACATGTGACTAAATGGTTTATTGACCTTTCAGTGAAGAAACATCATGTGATGGAAACAACATGGCCATATCCAAGTCTCTCATTTCTTGAGCCTTATAGTACATGATGACAAGAAACAAGGCTGAGTATGAGAAGACCAGCTCAACTCAGGGAGTCACATAGTTTGGAGCTTCCGTCCCACGTCAGACATGTTGTGTGTGAGGGGGAGAGACAGCTACATTCCATTCCATGACACAGCTGCATCTGATCAGCCCCAGTTTCTCACTGCTACATACATGATCTCAGCTGCCAGCACAATATTGTGAGGCAAATCACCTCAAATTTGATAATAAACCCTTAGTAATTCTACTATGTGCCTATCTTTATGGAGAAAATTGTGTATAAATTTGGTCTTGTTTATCAAATTCTCTTCATATTTCTATCAAGTTTTGCTTTGTATATGCTGAGGGTATGTTATTTAGTGCAAAGTAGAATTAAGATACTTTCTAGATTAACAGTTCCTATCAATATTATGCAATGGTCTCCTTTATATCGGTAATTCTTTTTTTGCCAGAAAGTTTAGTTTGCCCTATGTTAATATAGCTATATTAGCCCTTTTAGTATTTTTCTTATATGGCTTTCTTTATAATTTATTTTCAAACTTTCTCTATCTTGCTCTTTTATTGAATGTACATTTTATTATAAACAGCATATAAATAGACTTATAAGGGAAAAAAAGGAATTAGTCCAAATCTTTTCCATTATAATATATATATATATATATATATATATATATATATATATATTCAAAATGTTTGTAAATCCATGGTTTAATTGTGGTATTGTTCTTATATTTTAATTTAACATTTATTTTTCTTTTTGGAAATAAATGGTTCCCAATAACAATACAAGGGGCTCAAATGTTGTGAATGTCTTAAAATCATATTGTTTGATTCCAAATAACTTTGAAGCTACAGCATTTCTATTGTCATAAGCTAGAGTTAAAATAGTATTTCATCTTAATATTGTCAAAAGAAGCATGGTGATATTTAGTCCAGAGAATATGTCTATTGACTTTCTTTTAAAATATTTATCAGTAGTATTAGTGTTATAATAGGTGAACGTATAAATGGTACAGTCATTTTTAGTTCACTTCTTTTATTGTTTCCATAATTCTTATTTTTAATACATTTTGCCTGCAGTCTTTAAATCTTTGCAGAATAGTCACACAAATTTCGTGAAGTTCTTAGCTGTAATAAACCATAGAATTTTTTTAATAATTGGAAATCTCTTTCAATTAATTTTTTTCAATAGTAGGTGCTCTCATTCCAAAAAAACCTGGGAATTGTTTAATCCCTCCCCTTTCTCTAGGATTGCTGACCTCTTGAGCGCGCATGAGCAACCTCTGCGCGAGGACAGTTGTGTTCCTGCAGAACTTCCCCTAAGCGAGATGGCTAGAGCTTGTGGGCATTGTTCTGCTATTCCTTCCCTCTCGTTTACTTCTTACGTTCACAGAAGTCCACGCTGCAGGGATAAATTCTACTTGCTGCTCTCATGATAGCACTTAGTAAATGGTGCAGGTAGATGAGGAATAAGTGTGTGCACAGAAAATGAGTAATTTGGAGAAGGCACCATGAAGAATCAAAATGGTTTATATCTCATTTTAAAGTCTGTTTCCATAGGGAAAATTTTCTGAAGAAATTTAACAAAATTTTCCTTGTTCAACTATGTTATTGTAATGTTACTCATTCATTTTATATGTATCTATCTTTTCCCTTCTAGCAGTATCCATGAAAAGTTGATTATACTCCTAACATTAAAAAAGAAAGATAATTTGCAATAAAATATTGCAAGAAATTGTGCAAATATTGTTTAAACAATATTTTATGCTTACATACTATACTGAGTGATTACTATGAAGATAACACTATCCAATGTATTCATTATTGTTATCCTCTTAATAGATTGATTGGAAACTCTGTTTTGTTTTATTTTTACTTTTCTGTTTCTCTTTAAAATAAAATTTAAAAAATAAAAATAAATTTACATTAATATGGAATTGTGCTTAAAATTAATCTTAATTTTATTTCAGGATCATATTATGACATCAGATCTGAAGAGCTGGATGCTAGAGTATCTTTTATCTGGCTACCTTGTTAATAAATGTTTTATGTTTCTGGTTTTTCTATTTCGGAATCATGAAAACATTAATTGTAAAAAAAAAAAGGTGTGAGGTAACAGAGATATCACTTTGTGACTTGGCAAGAGAAAAATGACATTGATTTACCTTAGGATGATCTGAAGTTTAATGTGTTTTGCATGAGGTATGATCTGGAACGTAAGTTGTGTTCTTCACAGTTTTTCTACCACATTCTGAAAATACTCAAATGCTTCTACTATTTGAATGATAATATATGGGAACACAAAGGAAAGTAGAAAAATAACAAGCAATAAACATTATTAAGTAAGTTTATTATCAAAAGTAAAGACTTCAAGAGCAGGAGCACATGTATACTGACTAAATTGTCATGAAATTTTAATTATCTAGGGTAATCCTATGACAATTATTCCAACATTTAACTTGGTAGAACCCTTCATGTTAAATAGTTCCTGTGACAGAGGGCTGTATCCTCTGCAGTTCTTGCATACAGTGCAATGCTCCAGTGGGAACGCTTTGCAGAATTGAACTGTTCTTCTACAGATTATTCCGCTTCCTTTAGCTGCCAATTACTGAGGAAGGTGTTCTTAACTTTTAGTTATATTTGTGAACCATTGATTTTTTCCAGTTTCACGTGTTTGCCTTATGTAGCTGGGTGTATTTTTTTAGTGTAATATGTGTTAAAATTATTAGTTCTTGATATAGAAATGCCTTTTATGTTACTGTATGATCATTGTAATCTGTGTTTACTTCCAAGTACAGATTGAAAGTGTTAAGTTAGTGCAGTTTCAGAAGAAATTGTTGAGTCAATTCTAGTACAGTTCATCTGCACACTACTCTATTTAATTTGTGTTTTATTTTTATCACATATTGCTATATTAAAACACTTGTATTTTAATAATATAAATAATTCAACTGATAAATGGTGAAAATATATATTTAATCAGAGAACACTCAACTTTAGTGCAGGTTAGAAAACTAGTATTTTTGCTTTTCTCTTCAAAGTTTTCTTTTTATTACAATGTAAGAAATGGTTTCATATTTACTTGTTCTACAATGTTACTGTAACATGTTACAACTGCATGTCACATATTCACTATATTTCTGTGAAGTCAAATGTAACTTTAAAAGATAGATGTATCGTATTTCTTCTTTTTGATCCTTTGAACATCTAACAAAATATTTAAAAGGAATTATTTAGAAGGTATATAAAACTTTTGCCTTGAAAATTTAAGCTTACTTTGATATGTTTATGGATCTAAATGTCCATAAAAATTAAATACAGCTAATGATTCAGCTAGTTATGCTTAAATTAGTACACATGTATGTTAGAATAAAGAGAAAATTATAAGGTAGAATAATGATTATCATACCAAAAATTTTATACAGAAAAATAAATGCTGTTCATATAATACTATCTCTAGACACAAAATAAATATAAATATGAGCATAGTAAATACTATATCCTCAGTACCTGGATTTAGCTAATTCATATGATTTTGCAATGTTCAAAATTTTCATAATGTATAAAATATTTTTGATTGTATCTTGTGAATTCCTAGGAGCTGAAAAAAATAAAGTTATTTCAAGGCCCATAGTAACTTGAAGCATTCTCTAAATTACATTTGACACTTCCAGATAATTTTGATCTCAATAGTGTAAAATACATAAACAAATTTACATAAAAATTCCAAAAGCAGTTTGTTTTTATATTCTTAGTAATTTGGAAGTAAAGCAAATTAAACAAATATGATGATATTTTCAAGGATTGACTAAAATAATCAACTTTCATTGATGGTTAAATTGAAGCACTTGTAAGCCAAGTCTGTTTTTATCTTCTGAATTTATAATGCCTTATAATTTACACTCAGATGGTATTTACAAGAATGAACTATTTAAATTTGATACTTTAGTTTTTTAATTTTATTTCCTTTAGAATTATCAAAGAATTGATTTGATTTCAACACTTTTAAGTATTAAATTTCTAGTCACATTCATTTATACCATTCATTACCACAATTAATATGCTCAGGAAATCTTTTTCAAAATAAATGTCTAATGAGAAAAAATTTCCCCAAATATCACTTAGCTAAAATATATTATTTTTTATAAATGCTAACATTAGCTACTTTTAAAAACAGTATTGTTCACTGTATTTGTTTTGTTTATGATGGTAAGATTCTCATCCTACCTGTCCTTCTCATTAAAGAATGTTCCTAACAAAGCAGTTTTGTCTGCAATGAAGGGGCTTGACCAACTATCTCAGTTACTATTAGTTCCCAATAATATTAAAAATAAAGCTTAAAATTGAGCTTCTCCTGCCAAAGTTTGTCAGTAACTGTTGCACTTACAAAGAAAAGACACATTTATTCTCAGCATAAATTGTTGACCCATGCTCTTTTGCCTATCTAAAGAGGGTAATGTACCCTTTTTAAAGAACCCAAAAACAACTTATGTAAAAAAGAATTGTGTTTGTTACCCCCATATCCTGACCAACAATCAAGATACATTGTACAAATTCATTAAACTTTTCAAAACAAAATCTTTTAACATTGACCAAGTTTGGATATATCTCTAAAAATACCTGATGGCCAAATAATTTAGCAGCTCATCTCAACGATGTGGTCGGAAACGATTATGTACAAAAATGGGAGGGAAAATACACTATTACTTAATAGGTGAAACCACAAGTACAAAATTAGTGCTACTTTGAAATAAATTATATTGAGTGTTCAAACTGTAGGTTAAATTCTGAGAGAGATAATTATATTTTTACTACTATTGTTGGTGTATGCAAAAGGATTAAAAGCTTAGAGAAGCACTAAAAATATTTGAAACCACTGGTATTATGAAAATGTATAAAACTTTCCCCTAAAGTTCCTAACTGTATCTATAATTTAATAATTATTGTGCACCAAACAATAAACAAAATACTTAGCACATTTTCCTACATAAAACTATGTTCTGAATGTTTGTGTCTTCCTACTTAAAATTATACGTGAAGCCTAATGTCCACAGTGATCACATCATAAGAGAGATCTGAGGGAGTTGATAAAGTTTTCAGTGCTGAAGCCTCAGCCTCATGAAGCGCCCTACAAGGGTCCCCATGTTACTGTTTGCCCTTTACCTGGTGCGTACACACTGAAATGTTGCCATAGCTGAGAGAGTTGTCTCATCAGACACTGAGTCTGCTGGCACTTTGGTTCAGGCCTTCCAGCTTCCAGAACTATGACAGATACTTCCTATGTTTGTGAAAAATCTGGCCACGAGTGTTTTGTTACACAAATCCTGATGCACTAGACAACAGTCTTCACAGTAACAATTTAAGTCATGTATGCTTAATTTCGTTGCATACATTAACAAAATTGAAGAACAGAGATAACAAATAGTCTTCCCAAGTTAACACAGAAACTATGAGGAATGTAGTACAAAGTGTGTATCCCCAACCCACTGCCTTCTTTTCTCACCCTTCAGGGTGGTTGTTGTTAACTGTGACACCTGCTATAGACAAGTGCTTTCTGCCTTGCTTTCCATCCTGTGCTGACTATTGATAAAGTATATATTTTTATAATGAGATTATGGGAAATTTTTAATAACAATGTTAACCTGTTTCTTGCTTTTAATTTTTAAATGCCCCAATTATGCATGATTTTCTGTTAATTGATCCTTTTTTATTTTGTAGAATTTTTCATTTTCCTTTTATCAGAACTTCTATATTTTATTATGAGAGGTATCTGATTCTTACTGACTCTTGTTCCCTTCATGCAGTGTACAGAAACGGTTACATAAAAGGAAACATGGAAGTAAATTTGTGTTATTCTAAATGAGGCTTTTACTTGTTATTTGTCTTGTTCCTTTTTCAGGGCACATTCTTTAGAAATGACTAGAAATCATCTTTTCCCAAGATAAACAAGGAAATACTATTACAACCATAATACACTTAATATTGTGCATCTTTTTGATAAATGTTTCAATTTGATTAGACAAATGAAGTTTTAATATATTGAATTTGTATGTTAGTATATAAGAATTGAATTACTATAAAGCAATTATAGAATAAACAACATATTTTAGATAAAAACAAGGAACCCCTCCTGACCAAAACTCAGGCATGCCACATGAGTGAGACCCTCTACCACACCCTCAGGACCCCTCCATGACTCAGGATCCCTGACCTAAAGCCCTCCCAGTGAGTAAGAACTTCTGCAATGCTCTTGGATCCCAGATCCAGCCCAAGACCTGGCCCAGGCCTGGCTAGTGTGTGGGAGAGCTTCTGCGCTCCCCTGTGCCCACTGGGTCAGGTGAACAACAGAGGGGCAGCACATGTTCACTGTTGTGCAAGAGGGGCAAACAGATTCACTTCCAAGGGCTTCATCAAGATGGAGCTGAACGCAAGAGCTAGACCCAAGCCAGACATAAGTGCATAAACTCAAAATTGATAGATCTGTACCCAAATGTCAGTAGGTGCTAATGTTATCACTGCACCAAAGCTTTACACAAAAGGTGAGAGGTCAGTGCAATAAGAAATGATAAAGACAAGGAGGAAAATTCAATCTCAGGCATCGAGCCCACCCAGAACAAGTACAGAGGACACTAGCTCAACTGAAATGTATTAATTAACAGCATCAGAAGTAAAGAAACAACAGCAGAAGGTTGTAGAGGAACTCAGAGCAGAATTAATCTCTGAAATAAAAAAAAAGAAATTTCTAAATTCATAGCAACTGAAGTAAAGAATAAAATACAGAAACATATGGAGGAAACCCAATCTGAAAAAAAACTCTGAAGTAAAAGAATTAATAATTGCTTATATAGAATACATTGATAAAAAATAGAGGACATTGGAAAAATGACAGATTCCTTATATTAGCAATACAGGAAGCTAATAGATGGCATGAAGCAGAATCAAAGAGATAGAGAGGAAATTAAAATCTCAATCACAAGCCTGTAAAACCGTGTGAGTGAAAGTGAAGACAGACTTTCAGATCTTGAAGATGCTTGTGCAGCTAGTGAAAAGGTGAGAAAAGATCTCTTAAAAACAACTAGGATGCAGGAAAAAAATAATTCATTACCTGCAAGAACATGCAGAGATGAACAATGTGAGACTAATAAGCATAAATGAGAAAGGTGGAGTCAGTACAAATGGTATAAAAAGAATGTGGGCAGAAGTAATAGCAGACAGCTTCCCAAATATGAGGAAACAATCTGACATTCAGGTAACCAAAGCACACGAAACACCAAATAACTTCAACTAAGAACATACTGAGACATACAACAGTCAAGATCCTAAAAATCCAGCACAAGAATAATATACTGAAAGCCACTTGAGAAAAGAAGCAGATCCCATTCAAAGGAAACCCCATCAGAATTATGGCTGACTTCTCTTCAAAAATCATGAATGCAGAAAGATCAGAGAACAGTGTACTTCAAGTACTCTATGAAAACAAATTCCAACCCAGACTACTATACCCTGCAAAACTCTCTTTCAAGTTT